>VWZF01001858.1:10146-61851 GCA_013396755.1 Sclerurus mexicanus
GCCTCGGCGCTTTCCCGCGGGCCCGGCGCCGCTGGGGCCTGGCCGGTTCTGCCCCGCGGGCCGCCCGTGTCCCGCTCCGCTCCCCGCGGGATCATCCCCTGTGCCGTGCCGGGAGATTCCCGTCCTCCATTCACGCCTCTGGGCCGTGCCACCGGAGATCCCCCCCCGCGCCTGGCTCGGTCCCCTCCCGCTGTCCGGGGCCCCTCGTTGCTGCTGCGGCTTGGGGAAGGCGGTCGAGCCCCGGGGCTGAGGCAGCGGCAGCCGTGGTGGAACCCCCCGAGGGGTGCGTGGCTCCCGCGTGGGTCACTCACCGGCGCTCAGCACCGCCCGGTGCGGCGGGAAGGATTTGTGCTTCTCTCGCATTCCCCGCTCTGCGTCTTGTTTAAGCGCGAAGTTTGGCAGAGCTTCGGGTGATGTGGCAGCAGGGGCGTTGCCGTGACCCACGTGTGAGCCTCGAGTCTTCGTTTCCCTCAGGCTGATGAAGGGTTTTTTTCTCCTGATTTTTGGGTTTTTGGGGAAATCGACACGTTGGAGGTTTCTGCGAGTGTATTTCCAACTCTGCATGAGGCGATTGTCACTGTATTTCCTGCTGGTTGGGTTTGTAGGTGTTTGTGGAAAGGTGACAAGTTAATTCTGAAATAAGAGCTCTCCATAAAATCACAGAATGCCAGAAGGGTTTGGGTTGGAAGGGATCTTAAAGCTCATCCAGTCCCACCCCCTGGCATGGGCAGGGACACCTTCCACCAGCCCAGGTTGCTGGAAGCCCTGTCCAACCTGGCCTTGGACACTTCCAGGGATGGGGCAGCCACAGCTTCTCTGGACAACCCCTGCCAGGGCCTGCCCACCCTCACAGGGACAATTTCTCCCTAATCTCTCATCTAAATGTACTTTCAGTGTGAAGCCATTCCCTTGTGTTCTGCTTTGGGAGGTGAACTCTTGTTTGCTTGTGTGTGTAGTGTGTGTGCAACAACTTCCCCATGGGGTTGTCAGGGCTGGGGAACTCCTTGATTTTTAAGTGTGCGATGAGGTACCAAGCGCTGTGGAACAAGCACAGGTTTGTTCCTTGAAATAAACAAGGTAAAACGGTTTGGAAGATGTTCTGGGTTGTCTTGTAGCTAGTGGTGGATGAGAAGAACCTTTGTTGCTGCAGGATCACATCAGCAAATGGATGTTTTCAGGCTGCCCTTTACTGAGAGAACAATTTCATCCTCCAGTTTCTCTGTGGAAGGGCTCCTGAGTGTTCCCTCCTGTGGGGAGCGAGGGCAGGTGCTGTGTCAGTGCTGATGGGGGTGTGACATTTTGGGTGGGCTTTCCCATGCCCTTTGTGGATGCTGGGCTAGGAAAGCTGCTCCTGGGGTTTGGGTATCATAACTCAGTCAAGAGATGTTTGGAAGCTTCACCTCTTGGGTTGCCTTTAAGGGAGTGTGTTGTAGGGACAGAAAAATGAGTGGTAGGACACGGCAGTGCCTTGTCCTGGGAGTGTTCCGTGGTTCCTCTGTGTGCTGCTCCAGCACTTCTCATGTGCCTGGCATGGAAATGGCTGACTTTGTGACCTCTGTTATGAGTTGCACAATCTCACAGCAGATCAGAGGGTAGAATATGCCAATTATTGTATGGAATTGGCTAAAATACAAGTTTTTGTGTCATAGGATCCTCTGTAGATTCCAGGGCCTTACGATTGTGTCTGAAGTGTCTTTGGGTGCTGCTATATATTTTTGATTTGCATCCTTCCTACTGGGAATTATTGTCTCTGCTTCAGTGGGAGCAGGGGGGCAGGTAAGAGAAATCAATCTGAAATAACCTCCCAAGTTCTTAGGAAGCTGCCAGTGCTGGTTGGAAATGCTGCTCCCGAGGCAGATGGGCCTCGGGGGCTGTTCCACGTGAAACATTCTGAGCTCGGCCCAGGGGCTGCAGAGTTCTGGAGTCTGAACCCTTCCCCTCCAGCTGGGGCTCCCACCCAGGGACAGAAGTGATGGCATTTTCACCTCCTCTTTATCCATAGATCCAAAGGCGACAATTTTCCCTGCCAGTGTACTGCAAAGGGTGGTCAGGCATTGGAAGGGGCTGCCCAGGGAGGTGGTGGCTCCGGAAAACATAGTTCTGCTGTCAGTGCCTCAGTAAGTGACGGCTGGGAAGGGGTTTCCCTGCATGCCAGGGTTTCAGAGCAGCCCTGTGCCCTGGCCTTAACGTCACTACTAATTCTCTTTCATGGAGGTAAAGTTTTGTCGTGTGTATTGTAAAT
The DNA here is from genome assembly GCA_013396755.1 of Sclerurus mexicanus. Taxonomy (NCBI): domain Eukaryota; kingdom Metazoa; phylum Chordata; class Aves; order Passeriformes; family Furnariidae; genus Sclerurus; species Sclerurus mexicanus. The sequence continues at coordinate 12,389 of VWZF01001858.1, forward strand.
AAAATGGATTTTCTGCTCTTGGGTTTATGTTAATCTAATTTATCTGTCTGCTGCCCTCTCCATCTTGTTTAAGCCAGGAAGTACTTGAAGAAAACTGTGCTTCGGGTCAGGCCAGGCCTGTGGGCTCACAGTGAGGTTTGAGGCTGATGTGCTGCAGGAAAGCTGGTGAACACCTTCTGACATGGGTGTTGCTGTTAGAAAACAAAACTGTTGGGTGTATAAAACATCAGGATATAGAATAAGTCATGATCCATGTACGTCAGCAGATCTGAATTTGTTTTACCTGCTTCCACTTTGTCTGCTGTAAAAGAAATACTGACTTGGGAGGTCTAGGGGATGCCAAGCAGGACTGGCTAAGCCTGAGGATGCTTTTCATTGTAAGGCCCTGGTGTTCCCTACTTGTGTCCCTAAAAGAATCGTGCAGTTCTGCCAGAAGTTGAAGTATTTTGCAGCTCACTTGGCTTTGTCTTTGTGAAACAACAGTTTATGTGTTGTAACTCATAATTGTTTGAGCAGCCATGTAGCCCTTGAACTTTTTCTCCAAATCTGGAAAAGTTTGCAGTATCCTGGGCTGCATTTAATGGCTGCCTATGCCAGGGCAGGAACGTGGGCTTTGGGTCATGTGCTTTCCTTGGAAATATGGAGGTACAGGATTTCAGGATATTTATCCATATAGTTCAGGCTGTGGGCATTGGAAGAGAGAGGAATGGTGGTGATAGTTGTGAGAGCTGTTTTGGCTCCCCAGGGAGCTTGTGCCAGGTGGTGGTGCCAGGGAATGGTGTGACAGGTACTGGTGGGCAGTGGGGCTGTGCTGGTGCACCTTGAGTTGCCCCTGTTCTGGATATGTCAGCTCTCGTGCTGGGCAGGGCTGGGAATGAGGTTTAAACCACTCTGTGGTCTTCTGTAGTTGGTCCCGAGATGAGGAAGGTGTCTATTTGGCCCAGGAACTCATCTGGTCTCTGTTCCCTCTGGAGCCAGGCCGAAGTGGTGCCTGGGGAGGAGCTGGTGCCATTTTGTTTCCGGATGACAGGCTGGGTGTGTGGATCTGGAGTCTCCTACCGTAAAGGAAACATCCTTCCCCTCCTCACAGAGAAATTGTCGTAGCAGAGGGGAGTCACTGCTGGCAGGTTGGAAAAGTCAAGAGTTCCTGCTTAATTTAGCTTTATCATGTCAGAGCTATGAATAGTGAAATCACGGGATCAGATTTCGTGCCAGCTGGGAATGGTGTTTGCGCTGCCTCACTCCATGGTAACCGGAACTGCTGGGCCGTAATAAAAAAGTTCAGATAATGGCACACAGAGATGACACTCGGCCCTGCCTGAGGTTCCTTTCCCACCCAAGGAAGAGTTTTCTGTCCGTGCCCTTTCTCCTGTCACACATGAATGTAGTTTGTGCCTCTCCCTGGTGTAGGAGAGTGAGGCTTCTGCTCAGCCCTGCTCGTGGCTGCTGCTCCGGTGATCCCGGAGCAAGTGCCCTGCTCACAATTTCACCTCCACATTCGTCACCCGGCCATTTTTAGCCTGCCATGATTTACAGGGTGAGGTGGCTGCACAAACCCCAAAGAGCCCCTGCTGTGGCCGAGGGGTGTGGGGCTCGCTCAGCCAGAGAGTCCTCCCACTGCTGCTTCGGGTCACTTCTGCCTTTGGGGGAGTGAAAGAAGAAGGGAAAACGGGGCAAGGAACCACCCCAGACGTATCTGCTCTGGGAGCACTAAAGGTGATGGGGAGTGGGGGGTGTCAGGCTGGAATTCTGTCCTCAAGGGAGCGAGGCTCAGCATTAATGATGTTAACTAGCCTGTGCCTTAATGGGGCTGGATATGTGATACCAGGTGGGCATCGTGTATCTCGTAATTTACACCTAAAATAATTACAGTAATTGCTCTTGTGGGGCTGTGGATGAGGTTAGTTTCCTGAGTTAAGGATGTGTCTATTCACTGTCTGATTAGATTAAATGATTATTAAACCCTTTTTTTACTGGGTAACGGTGCTGGGATGAATGGCTGAAGTTAGAATCCTTTCCTGTGCTGGTAGAATGTGAGGATTTGTTGATATCTGGTTTGGTTTAAATTTGATTTTTCCTTTTCTGCCTAGGTGAGAGCTGAATTGCTTCTAAAAAAGCAGTGTTCAGAACCAGAATTGATGGGACACTTGTACAAGGTATGTGAATACAGCATGGAAAATGCTGTTCAAATAAGCTTATTCCATATGTACAGGTTTTCTGCGGACAGGCATTTCCCTCTCTTTTGTAGTCTGGCAGAGTGTAGGGATGGCCTTGTCTGGAGCCTCGTGCTTACAGTAATGCCACAATTTTTAAATTTCTTTCTAAAGAACTTTAAATGTTATACCAGGTCATGGAAATCCTTTTCCTTGTTTTCCCCTGAGGAAGCAGGATTCAAGCTAAGGTAGAGAGAAATGAAGTGCTGGCTCAAGAACATGTGAGTGGTTCTGCTTTTTTCAGCTTATAAATTAAATTTGCTGGAGCTTGTTTTTCCATAGGTTAAACGTGTGAAGAGTTGTAATCCTTCAGGACAGACTCTGTTTTGGCTGTTACTCTACTGTGTATTTCGGAAGAAATTCCAAAGACCTCCAAATCAATTTGTTTTTATGTTACTTGCTGTTTATTTGGAAGCAGAACTTCCATGTTTTTTAAGTGTGTGTGGAGTCTGCTGGATTCCAGCCTCGGCCACTGAGGGGGTGGAAACCTCCTGGAAGGCACAGTTCATCCTCCCCTTGCTGAGAACTTCTCTTAAGCACAAGTTTGAATTCTCTGGGTTAACTGATTTGTGAATAGTTTTTTTAAAGTAAATCGGACTATTTCTTCTTGTGGGGGTTCCAGAGCTCCAGGCTCAGGGAATCCCAGACCCCCAGCAGGACTATCAAGACTTCACTTGACACCAAGGCTGCTCAGAGCAGTGGGAAAGCCATTGGTTCAGGGAAATACCTGATTTTTCAGCTTCTCTGTTCCCAGGTTGCGTGAGTTTGGAAAGAAGAAGCTGGTGAAATAGGTTTTTCCCTTTTTTTTTTTTTTAAATGATGGATGTTTTTCTTCCCTGTTTAACAAAAGTTCTAGCCGCTTGACTTCTGTAACAAAGACATCCAGATTTCTAATCAGCTTTTTCTTGGATTTGTTTCCTTGAGCTCCCTGTCACCAAACTGTCTGAGTAACAACATAACGACTTTTTGAGCTCAAAGATATATAAAATATTTTTTATTAAGTAGCCAGTTTTGGTGTGTTTGGGTGTTTGTAGCTGGTCAGATTATTTGGCAAGGGGATTATTCAGCACTGCAGTCTGCAGAATCAGTCCTTTCCTGAAGAACCTGTAAATACTCTTCCAGCCATTCCATAGAACCTGTTTCTAATTATCCAAACCCGGGTTGGAGATCAGGATAAAACTTCTTTAGGGATTAGTTTAATTGTGTGAAAACCCAAACATGCTTGAAGGAAAATCTTAATTTGAAAGCATGTAGACTAGAGAGAAATTGGAGCTGCTGCTGCTAAGCTTGTGCTTCTTTTGCCATGGCAGAATGATCTGGATGTTTTCCTCCAAAGCATGTTTGGCACATGTTACAGTAGAACACTCTGTTTTGGGTTGGGGTTTTGGTCATTTTTAGCAGTGTTCTCCAGGACATTTTTTACCGAGGAGGTTGGTAGCTGCAGGCTGTAGCTTTAGTGAACTTGGGTCATTAATCCCCTGAAAATACACAGGGGATCCTTGATCTAGGAAGAGAAATAGTTCTGCTTTTTGTTTCTCCAATGAAGTTTGATTAGAAATAACATTTTAATTTGCTTCCTCCTGGGTGGCAGTGGGAGCTCTGCAGGTGGCTATCAGGATCACACTTAAGGTTTGGTCTTACACCAAAATTACCTTGAAAAGGAAGAATCCAGTAGGAAGTGAGGTGTTGGAGTTGCATTTCTGAGCTGCCAAAGCCAGTGTGTGCTCTGCACTCTGCCCTTGCTGCTGCACTTCAGGGACATGCAGAGAGCTGCAACCCTTTATAAGCTCATTTCTGCCGTGATTGCTCTTGCCTCATTGTACAGAGCACACTTTGTAAGGTGTTTTGTGGGATTATTCTTTTTTTTAGAATGAACTAATCTTGTTTGGGTTTTGGGGCTTGGGATTAGGAATTGTAGAGCTGGCTGAAGGAGAATTAATTTTTTTTGTCCCCTGATAATGAAGAATGTTGTGAACAAACGAAGGAGCAGTTCTGCTGCTCCTCCCAAGCTGAATGTCTGTGCTGGTGAACACAAATGGATGCCAAAAAACTCGGGCAGAAATGTGCTCTCTAATGAGGTGCCACCTCGTTTGCTTTGGGTCTCACAGCAAAATAAACCCCCACAAGCTTCACTCAAGTGCTGGACAGAAAGGAACAAGCAAATTTTTGTTTTCCTGCCACAATTCTGTAGAGCTGCCTACAAATGCTTTTACAAAATATTTAATATTTATGAGTTAAGTGTTTGTAAACACCATGTGATTAAAGTGAAACCACTGTAGGGAGTTTCACAGTGCTGAGCTCGGGTCTGAGGTACACACACAAGCCGTGTCACTTGTTTCCAGCTGTTTTGGAGTTTATGCTCAGTGTGTTAGAGACAGATCTGGACACAAATAAACAGCTGCTTTGCTTGGGAGGTACCTGCTGTGTTTTTCCTTCCAAGCTGGCAAACTGTGGTGCTCCATGGTAGGGAATTCTCAATGACGCCTTGGAATGGAGTGGTCTCAGCTGTAAGTTCTGTCAGCTCTAGGCAGGGCTGTTCTGCTGCAACAGCTGGGAAAAGGCTCAAATCCTGACCAGTGCAGCCTGAAAGACTTCAAAGAAAGGAGTGGGAGATGGAAAGAATCATGAAGTAAAATAGGCCAGTTGGAAACAGGGAACAAATTCCTGGAAAAAGGCATTGTGACAACCGGCAATGTTCTTCCTTTGACCCATGATTTGGCACATGGAAATGTTCTTTACAGTGTTCTGGAATAAGAGTCTGATGGATTATGATTTCTGCCTCAGCAGAGAGCATTGAGCACATTCCCTACTTTTCTTTCCCATGTTTCCCACTTTCCTTTCCCTGTCTGCAAGAAAGGTTTATTAGTCCTGCTTGTTGTGTGTTGTCTTGGTTCCGTTTTCTATAGTAGTTCTCAAAGGATAAAATCAGTTTTCCTTTCTAAAGGGGGATCCAGCTTCTGCTCTGGATAACACCTCTGAGGGGGATTGTACCAAAACTTGGGTGGTGATGGTGTTTGGGAAATAGCTGAAGAAACAAAACCCCAAGTGTTGTGTCACAAAGCAAGAGAAAATGGGTATGGCAAGCTCTTTTCTGGCAGCCACTGTGAAAGGCTGAAAGTCAAAGCTCTTTGCAAGGTATAAGGTGAGATCTCTCTTTTTCCTGGACATTTAAACAGATGGAGGAGACAACAGTAAAACCAGAATTTAAAAAAAAGTCTGTGCATGCTTTTCTTTGTGTGACTTTTTTTCCAAGGTTGGTAAGCAGGACTTAAAAACCACTGAAGTTTGCAACACCACCCTCCTTGGGTGAGAACAGGGCTTAATCACCAATTCGAAGCAAGTGCAGTCTTCAAGTAGCCTTGAAACCTTTTTCAGTGAAGTAATGACAAGAAATGAATGGCTTTAAACAAGCTTATTTTATTGCTGAACACAGAGTAAGTGACATTCTTGCTGTTAGATCAGAGGTTTAATAACGTGGAGTCATTTCTGGGGTTACGTTTGCTATTATTTTCCCTTCTCAAACATCCACCCCTCCAGCAGTGCATGGAAGGATTCTGAACTGTAACTTGGAAGATGGTGGTATGCTGATGGATGAATTTGTCAGGAAAACAATTGTTTCTGTTGTCTTGTGGGTTCCCTTTAAAAATAGGGAAAAATCCTTAATCCTGAGCCCAGTAAGACCATTCAGATGGGCTGAGAGAAATGACTCCAGCATGGCTGTACAGGTGCACTGACAGGGTGTGTCGCAGAAGGTGGGATGGGGCAAGAAAGGAAGAAGACTTACAATTTTGAAAGTGTGAATGATCATTTTAAAACCTACATTTTTCATAAAAGTCCATAGAATAATTCATGGTGGACTTTTGGAGCATCTGTGCTCTGAAATACTGAGGATCTGAGGAATGTTTTGGGTGCAGCAGGAGCTTAAGGCAGCCAGGCTGCTGTTCTTCACTGGTGGTAAGCACAAAAATGCACATACAAAGGTGTGTTTTCTTCTCATTTCAGGTTTTCTTCCTGATTTCATAATTGACAAAGCTGAGACTGTGAAACCTGACTGAAGGGTGTGAGGGGTGAGCCTGCTCCAGCAGGTAGGCACGCAACAGCAAAGGTCTTCACAAGAGGTAAAACTGCTTGCCTTGGGCTTTGGAATAGACCCTCTTATATCCCTGCTGCCCTGGGTGTGCTGCAGGTTAAACTGCTGCTTGAATTCTGCTGTCATTCTTAAAGAAAAACCTCAGCCTCATGTCTTGGAATGTTTGGGCTTGTCTTCCCAAAGAGCTGCTGAATGGAAGGGTAAAGTAGAACAATTCAGTGAAAAAATCTTGGATGTCCTGAAAGAAGTAGTAGGTGCTTTTGTCTTTTTAATGCTATATTGACTGATTTTTGGATTTGCACCCTGTTGATTTTGGGGGGGAAAAGGATTGCATCCCCTAGATACCTTAACTGGCCAGATTATTAAATGTCACACTGGTCTAAGTGTTAAATCCCATATTCTGCTCCTGTGTCCTCCAGCATTTGTTTTTTGCTGGAGCATTGTACTGATTTCAGTCAGTGGCCATAAAAGTTCTCCTTAACTATTGTGAATATTTAAATTCCGAAGCTGTGGAAGCTCATGGAATTGCACAGCAGTGAGAGGCTCTCAAGAGTGACCTTTTTCATTGCTGTGGAGCAGAATTGAGCTGCTCTTTTGAGATCTGTCAGGAGGTAAAACATTAACTTTCCTGCTACTGTTTCCTGACAATAGTTTGCCTTCCGGGCAAAGTCCATCGTGGTGGGAGCATTTGGTCCTCTATTGTTTCCACCTCTGAGTGGTGTGCTGGATTGCCATGAGGATTTAGGAATGGAGAAGGCAAACTTTGATCTATACAGTGTGTTTTATGGCAGATCAAGTTTTCCAGCAAGATAATGCCTTACCAGAGCTTTTAAACTCAGCACACTCAGATCAGTGCTGGTAATTTTGCATGTGAGACTGCACTCCTTTGGAAGATCTGCTGGATTGCTTAGGGCTGCAGAAAAGGCAAAGTGAAAAACAATGTTGAAAATTGCTGGCAGTGTTTCCAGCAGGACGTGCCCTCCAGATGTGTGCAGTCACACTGGTCTGCTGGGAGAGGAGACCTGGATCAGGCAGCAGGATCAGCCCTGTCCCTTCCCAGGCAGAGATGGAGCTGCTGCCAGGGATGGTGCTTCTGTAGCCATGGGCAGGAAGGAAATGGGACTGGCAGGACAAGTGTCCATAGCACTGTGTAAATGCTTCTGCTGCAGTGCCTGCTCAGGGCCAGACTCGTTTTACCTTTTTCCGGAGTTTAAGGAGTAGCATCCCCATGAGCTGTGTGCCTTGGGCAGATCTCCCTGGGCAGGGGAAAAATGGGAATGGGAGGTGAGCAGCCACTGCTGTTGTCTGAGATTGCCTTTGCTTCACTTACAGGCACTTTTTTATCTAAAAAAAAATATATTTATCCTTTTTATAAGAAGAGATTCTTTCAGAGCAGGCTTTTTTGCTGAACACATTTTATCTGGGTCAGTCATTCTTAGAACCACTAAATGTACATCACAGTAAGTTTACAACTGCAGTTAACTCAGGGGAGCTGACCTGACTCCAGTGTTCAGTTTTTTAACCTTTTGAGTGCTGACAGAGCACAGCAACTTGGTTTCTATTCCAGCTGGAGTTACCTCACATGTTAGGAATGAGTCCACATTAAAAGTGTTGGCAAAGATAACAAACCCTTCCAAGACGTTTGGCACACGTCGCACATACCAGCCTGGGAAGTGCTGTGGATCAAAGTGAGACAAAGGCTCCTAAACAGCTCAAAATGATACCTTAAAAATCTACTTTGGGGTCTTCTCAGGACTTTCTGGGAGTTACTGCAACACTTTCTGTTATCTTCTAGTAATTCCTGTTACCGTTTATTTCTTTTGCTTCTTTTTTGTGTTTTGGGTTTCCAGTGCTCAGTGTTGGATTGTTTTGGCCAACAGAGTAGGAAGTGTTACTGGTTCAACAGATGCATTCAGTAAATTAAAGGAAATACTTATAACTGATCCTTTCTGATATTCTTTCCCTGAAAAATGACCAAGCACAACAATAAACGTTGGTTCTCAGTGACAGTGTCTTTTGATTGTCATCCCTGGGGTGACTTAGTGTTTCCTAATACAACAGGAGGCATTAATTTTATTTATTATTTTTTTCCTGCATGCTTTCTGGTGTGGAATGTATCAAAGTACTTGCTCTTTAGTATAGTGAAATGAGAAAATGTGACGTGTTTTTTTTTTTTTAATGAAAGCCAACTTCCCATTTCTGCAAAGTCTCATTTTTGGTGATGAACCACCACCCACTCTCCCGACAGTCACTCCTGGGCTGGGCATTGTGCTCCTTCTGGAAGTGCCCTGGCAGGAGCTGGAGTATTTGGTAACCATATATGTAATTTTGGAGAGCAAAGTGTAGTGAAGGCATTGCAAGTCAGTCCTCTGGAATTTCCTTAAAATGGACATAACAGCAGCAGTACTTGATCAGTTGTGTTTGTGTACCTGAGTGCCTCTATTTTTAATCAGTGGGTGAAAAAAAGATCAAGTTACACTAATATAGTTCCTTTTTATTCCTGGCTCTTTCATTAGGCATTTTGGCTGAAAAGTTTGTTGATAACTTATGCAATACCTAATTAATGCAAATTTTGCTTGTTGATAAAAGAGAACAGATGATAGGAGGGTGTAACTGAAACATTTGTGTGGTCAGACTATTCCCTGAATCATCTTTTGAGGGACTCTTTAATCTTTACCTGGATACATGCCTGAAAATAGCCCAGGTAATTCATAATTATGGCTATTTTGAGTCATTTAATGCTACAGTGTAATCTCTTCTGTCTCTGAATATTTGGAAGGACATCTGATTTATTTTGGCTGCAACAGAACTCCTCACTGGGTGACCCACACTGGTGACTGATCACAGCAACTGCACACGCAGAGAGGGCAGGATTGGACCTGAGCAGAGCTGTGCAAATAAGGGTCATATTTCTGTATCTTGGAGTATCCATTTTTTGGTGATTCCTTCTGAAAGTTTAGATAAGAGTTTAAGAGGTGGAGTTTTTGATGGTAAGCCTTTTTATTTCTTCCCTGTTCTTTAAAACAGTGGCAGCTGCCTGTACTGACAGCGATGTGACTGCAGTGAAATGGAATTTCACTTTCTTGGACTGGTTTGCCTCTCCACAGGTGGCCCTGCCTCTTCCTGGTGTTGCATTAACGTGCTGCTTTTCACTGTCACACTCACATTTGTGATTGCTCTGGGTTTAAAGCCTTTTATTCTTTTTGCAGATTTCCTCCTTAGACTGAAATAAACCTTCTATTCCGAGCCCAGCACCATTCATCTGTTCTCAGCAGGCACTTCAAACATTCCTATTTCCAGCTTATCAAGCTCCCTGTCCCTGGAATCTGTCAGCCTGCCAGGAGGTGTCTGTTCTCTCCTACCAGCCACATACTTCATTTCTCAAATACCTTTTATTTCCCTGTTTCCCTCAGGTGCACTGACAGGTGCTTGCAAAGATGTCTAAAACTAACAAATCCAAATCTGGATCCCGTTCTTCCCGCTCGAGGTCTGGATCGAGGTCACGCTCCCGTTCCTTCTCTAAATCCCGCTCCCGGTCCCGCTCTGTCTCACGGTCAAGAAAGCGCAGGCTCAGGTGAGTGGGGGCAGCCCTGGAGCCAAAGGCCTTTTCCTCTTGGTGCAGATGGTTTGTCACTTAACTCTTTTCCAGGGAAGGACTTTGATTAGATCCCAGGAGAGATAACGTCCCATGTCTCGGGCTGTTTCCTGCCAACCTGTGCTGTTTGGGTGTTTGCAGTGGCTTGAGGGAATAGATTGTGAATAAATAAATAAATTAGGAGTACAAAACGTTTATTGTCAAGGTATTTTTTCGGAAACCTTGGCTTTTTTTTAAGCTTTTAACGTAATTGATCCCAGACTCGAGGGGCCTTTGCAGACGTCACATGTTTTCCTTCCCCCTCTGAAAATGAATTGAAACAGGTTTTAATGACAGGTTAAGACACTGCTGTGAAAGGTGGGAGCAGTTCTTGTTGTTCCTCTGTCCCTCCCCTCAACATGCAGGAGCTTGGTAACAGAAATGATCCTTCTGAAGGGATAAAATAGATAATTTTGCTGCAGTTAATTTTGTGAAATCATTAGTGTGCATACTAGTTGTTCTTACCTCCCTGAATTGCTTATGAGCAGGCCAGTTAAAGGCTTGTGTCTTCCCTGGATGTCTGGTTTCTCCTTTTCTTTTGGCTAAGCATTTTGTACCTGGCAAGGCCATTCCAGTTGGGCGGGGTGTAATGGTGTTCCACTGCTTTTCCACGGAAATGAATGACACGTATTCTGAAAAGCACTGGGCTGTGAACACATGCAAGTGCTAACAGTTAGAGGCTTTTAAAATGCAGAGGCTCTAATGAATGTACACTTGGAGAAAGAATGACATGACAAGACTAAATTAGAGGCGGAGACTTCTTGGAGGCTTCCAAGTGGATTCTTTGCAGAAGGGAGCTGGAATGCTGGAAGATCCGTGCTCATTTGGGAATATCTCCTAGCTGTGAAGGAACTTTGACAGTTGAAAACAAAGGCAACCTGTGCAAACATGATTGTTTCCTCTGTGCTGCTGCTGAAGCTACTTTTGCATTGTAAATAACTTCTTTTTTAAAAAAAAAAAAAGCCTCAGAATGGAGGGAGTCAGCCCAGCCCAGCTCACCTGCCTGGCCTTGGGATGTGCTCCGAGGTAGGTCTGGTGGGATCTCAGCATAAAAGCCCATTGCTGTGCACTTCAGGATGCACCACAAATTGTTTTATTCCTCCTTTGGTAGGTTTGCTGTTTCTTCTAAGTTAACAATACCATTCTGAAGTCTGCCTAACGTTTCCTGCTTTCTCTATGGCTTTATTTATCATTTTTGCCTCTTGTAAATGCTGAGGGTTTAGCCCTGGAGCAGTGCAGTGCCAGCAGCTCCAGGGGCTGGCAGAGGTGGGGGAATTATCACTCGTGGTGTTTCTTTCACTGGATAACTTTTACTGTATTTTTCTAAAAAGATTTCTGGTAAATAGTCTCTGCTGCTTTTGGAGTGAAGTCTTGCGCTGCAGCCTCTCTAAAACGCTAGACCAGATTTTGGAAGCAGCGTGCAACAGGTCCTTGCTGATAATTGATCACAGATGCAGCAGTTGTCTGAAAATTGAGCGTCTGTGTTCCGTGGGCCTTGGACTAGAGCTTGTTATAAGTGGTTCCTGCCTCCTGCCTCTCTGCTTTTCCTTCTGCTTGAATGAAGAAGTGTCTCAGATAAGTTTTTCGGTTGTTCAGAGGGTGAAGCATCTGTTATAAAGATCATTAAACTGTTTGCTAGCGATGATTGAGGTATGAGTAAGAGTTTCCTGCTGAACTGTGACCTGTTTGGTAGGAGGAGGAGGCAATGAAAACAGAACTGAAATGCATCTCTGAGTGCACGTGTGTGTTGATGGTGTAGGGATTCTAACAGCAGGTTGTTCTCCCTTGGTTCAGGGGATTTGGAGTGTGAGAGGCAGCACAGGTCTGTGGAAGGAAGTCTCTGTCTACTGGAACATGGCCAAGAGCCAGAGCTCAGAATTTAAGAAAGGGCCATGGAAACGATTCCAATGAACATTATTTATGAAAATTCCACTTGGAAAAATCTCTTTTCTATTTCAGTTGCTTACTCTGCCTTTTACTAAGGCAGATTTGCTAAAATCTGAGACTTTGAGTGGAAGTTTGTTTTTTCCAGCAGCTGTGAAATCCTTCCTGTAACTCTGGATCTGAGCTGCAGTGGGGCCTTCAAGCTGTTACACAACCGCAGCTCCAGCAGTTTAATGGAAGAGCCTGTTGGGACAATTAGCCCTTAATGTCTGGCCGCTGAAATCCGTGCTTTTCCAGGGTTTCGTGTTCTTGGATGCGGTTTTAGTGGATGCGGGCAGGGCGCCGACAGCGCCACCTGGCAGCGCCAGCGCGTCCCACCACTGTCGGGCTCCTCTGGAGCTCCAGCTCCGGGGCTGTGCCATGGGATGCACCTTTGGGAGCTTAAAACTGTAGAGCAGTGAGCCCTTTGCTCCAGGGCTGCCCTTCTCCTCTTGAGGTGTAGCAATTTATTTAACTCATCTAACAAAGAAGTGGGGTTTCATCTTGGTTATTGGAATTTTCAGAGTACACAAGAGGTTGGGGCGCAAGAGGAACATTTGGGATCTGTTCCAGTAACAACAGCATGACATGAATTGAATCAAAAATACTTCTTTGTGGATGAGGTATAACATTGACCTTGAGCTGTAAATGGGTGGAAGTTTGAGGTCTGTCACTTTTTCTGAAGCTGGATAGCACGATGTTCATCCCAGGAAAAAGGAGAGCAGCGTGTGCTTATTACAGTCTCTGCAATGGTCCTGAAGTCAAATATTTGACAGGTACAAGTTATTTCCACTGCAGTGTATTCGTGGCAAAGTGTAATACCTCAGCAGATAAAGGTGACCCAAAGAAATTACTTTTCGAATCTTGGAAATGCGTTTTTCAAGTTCTTTTCTTATGAGGCTTCAAATACAAAGTTGTGGCGGAGAAATAAAGTATAAAAATAAACTAACGTAAAAATCAACTAATATAAAAATATTTGTGTGATTTTTTTTTTGTTTGTTTTTCTTTCTTCTGTCAGTTCTAGGTCTCGTTCAAGATCATACTCTCCATCTCATAACAGAGAAAGGAACCATCCCAGAGTTTATCAGAACCGGGATTTCAGGGGCCATAACCGAGGGTACCGGAGGCCCTACTATTTCCGGGGCCGCAATCGAGGGTTCTATCCCTGGGGCCAGTACAACCGAGGAGGATACGGCAACTACAGGTCCAACTGGCAGAACTACCGCCAGGCCTACAGCCCTCGCAGGGGCAGGTCGCGCTCCCGCTCGCCCAAGAGAAGGTCCCCGTCCCCACGGTCCAGGAGTCATTCCAGAAATTCTGACAAGTCATCTTCCGATCGGTCAAGGAGGTCTTCCTCTTCCCGCTCTTCCTCCAACCACAGTCGGGTTGAGTCTTCCAAGCGGAAGTCTGGCAAGGAGAAAAAGTCCTCCTCCAAGGACACGCGGGCGTCCCAGGCTGGGGGGGATAACCAAGGAGACGAGTCTAAGGAGCAGCCGTTCTCAGGAGCGGGGGCTCAAGACGCCAAGGCCTCCGAGGGATCTAAGCCATGGCAGGAAGTGAGCAGCTATGGCACAGGCTCCGCATCCAGAGGCTCCGTGTCGGAGCTGAGCCCTCGGGAGCGCAGCCCTGCACTCAAGAGCCCGCTGCAGTCGGTCGTGGTGCGGCGCCGCTCGCCCCGGCCCAGCCCCGTGCAGAAGTCGAGCCCGCCGCGCTCCAGCCCGTCCCCGATGGGCTCTGCCGCCCAGAGCGGCTCCAGCTCCTTCCAGGGGGGCTCCCACCAGAGCCCCTTCGAGCACGGCTCGGCGGGATTGAGCCCCACCAGGAAGAGCCCAGTGTGCAAAAGCCCCACGCCGGTCAGTTCGCTGTACGGGGCAGCTCCGAAGGAGGAAGGCGCAGCTCCCGGGGGAGGAGCGTTCTCCAAGAGGCAAGTGATGTCTTTCGTGGTGCTGGGTTGCTTTTTGTGTTCTTTTTGAGGAGCCAGCTGCACGTGTGGGTGCTCTCTGTGAGCGGGGAGAAGGGTCTGGGGCAGGCTCCAGCTGGAGGGCCTGATCCTGTCTAAGTTAGAGCAAAATACAGACCGAGCCCTGAGTTGTAGGAACTTGGAATTGCTTTTCCAACTGGAATAGTTCTACAGATTGTATATGTTCCCTGCAAAAGTGTTCATAGCCCGTGAGTACTTGAAGATGTGCCCAAGGAGATTTCCTGGCAGCTGGAAGCTGCATTTCTGAAGTTATTTAAGTGTCAGTAAAAGACAATTTTAGTGTTGTGCTCTGGAATTGCCTTAGGTACTATAAATTAGAAGAAATTAATTAAATCCTACTGCATGTCCTGCTACAAACAGCCTGAGGCAGGTGCAGCTGCAGTGCTTGTGCCTATGTATGTGGGTAGGATAGGAAATTAAAGCACCAAGAAAGATTGTCCCTAAAATCAGGACATCCTTCCATGCAGAAGCCATCTGCTTCCATGATTCTCTTGGATAGTCCACTGCAGATTGTGCCTGAAGGTGATGCTTTGTTTTAGATGATGTGGCACCATTCACAAGTGATTTCAGATCTTTGTTACTTTTAAAGCTGTTTTGATCTGATTCTATATCAAGGCTGTCTGAAATTTAAAAAGAAAAGGGGAAAAAAACCCCTGTGACTATTGTTTGACCTTTCCAAAGCACCAGGCTGATATCCATGGGCTTGCCTCCTGTTCCTCAGAGCCGGGGTATGGTTTGTGAATGCTTTAAAACTGTTCTGATGCTATAAACCACCTTAATTGTTCTCACTAGAAGTGTTTTATCTCTCCCAGCAGCATATTTTCCTCTGTTAACCTGTTTGCTTTTATTTGTATTTGCAGTCTGTCATGAAATATTTAGCTTACCTATGAAACTTGCATCCCAAATTTGAAGTAGCTTTTGAGGCTTTTATTTCCAGTGTGTTGTTTAAAGCAGAACAGCCCAGTTTGAAAGGTTTGATGTGTTGTTCTCCTGAACCAGGTTTGTAAGTAAATAAACGGAGTGGGTAAGATGTTCCTCTTTTCCTTCCAATGCATCTGTGGGTCAGCTGGGTTTGATTTGTTCTTGAGCCTCATTTCATGGGTTCTGCATATCCATTTCCTTGTACATTTGCTGAATTTAGTGAGAACCAAAGTCTCAATCTAGGCTGAGTTTGACATTTTAACTATTTTAGGGCCTAGAGGCAGCTTTCTGTACGTGCATAGCTTGATGTTCTCTGAAGTTTGACTCTTTGAACTGCCTTACTGACCTCACTGATCTTTAATAAGAAAACTCCTGTAATGTTTTATGACCAGGTATCTGGAGGAGCAGAAGGCTGAGAATGGCAAAGACAAAGACCAGAAAGTAACAAATGTTGAGAAAGAGAAAAGTAAAGAGAAAGGGAATTTCTCTGAGTTGGGATCAACAGATGGAAAGGCAAAATCTGACTCGTATGGATCCAAAGCTGACTCGGAGAAGGGATACCGTGGCAGCCAGTCACCCAAGCGCTACAAGTTCCGGGATGAGTTTGACAAGATAAAGGTCCCAGAGTTCCACAAGGAGGGTCATTATGGCAAAGAGGAAACGGATGAGCAGGACAAGAAAGACAAGGCAAAAAGCCGGAAAGATTCGGAATTTGATGATGAGCCCAAATTTATGTCTAAAGTTGTTGCGACTTCGAGTAAAAATCAAGAAGAGGAGAGGTCAGGAAAATGGGAAGGTGTGGTATTCCTGCCACCTGGAAAGGAGAAGCAAAGGAAACCTGATGAAATGGAGGAGGAAAGCTATTCTGAAAGATCCAAAAAGGAAGAGAGAGCAGGATCCAAGAGAGCTGAACCTGGTCACAGAGGGTTTGTTCCTGAAAAGAATTTTAGAGTGACCACTTACAAATCAAGCCAGGAAAAAAGCTCTTCCCCCCCACCGAGGAAGGCTTCTGAGGTGAAGGAAAAGTCTGGCACCAAAGTGGAGGGGCTGACTCCTGGCAAATCCTCCTTCTCCATTACCCGTGAGGCCCAGGTCAATATTCGAATGGATTCCTTCGATGAGGATCTTGCACGGTAAGGACCTGCTGGCTTTTGAGGAACCTCAGCAGTGGTGTTTTTTACTGTTTCTCTTCCTGAGATTCCCCATGTGCTTGCCAAGTGTGAGGAAGGCTAAGCAATATTGCATCACAGTTTGTGGGCTTGGGAGCTAGAGATTAACTTTTTCCTAACCTTTTCTATGATTGGATGTAGGATTAGTTCAGGATGTCAGTGCTTCTGTGTCTGGTTCTGTGCCATGCTGGGCTCTGGGAAGAGTCCCAGGTGGAGGCAGGTGCTCAGTGGCTTCTGGCTGCAGGAAGCTGAGTAACACTGAAGTTACTGTGCTGCTTAAATCCACTTGATTCTCTCTAGTGTGTTTCCCTACTCTGATTCTCCATTCAGCATTACAGAGTAACAGAGACCTGAATTATCTCAGTAACCCGGATCAGTGTGTTTGGGGTGTTTAAGGAACCTCCTGGCTCACCCTGTTCAGTGTTCTCAGGTGCCTTCCCAATGCTACATAAAACACCAGTCAGCTTCCAACTCCTGCAGCATTTATCACCTTAAACTGCTCCCCTTCACCCCGTTCTTCCATTTCTTGTGCTCTGTTCTCTCCCCAGTCCCAGTGGCATACTGGCTCAGGAGCGCAAGCTCTGCCGGGACCTCGTGCACAGCAACAAGAAAGAGCAGGAATTCCGTTCCATTTTCCACCACATCCAGTCGGCTCAGTCGCAGCGAAGCCCTTCTGAACTGTTTGCTCAGCACATAGTGACTATAGTCCATCATGTAAGAGGTGGGTCAGGAGTCCGTGTGCCCTTAGGGGAAGGTTCACTCCTCCCTTGTCCAAATAACTGGATTTTGTGCACTCTGGGTAATGCTCAGAGTTGTTTTCCAGCAGATACTCCACAGATGAGACCAACAGCCTGATTGTGATCATCTTTATTTACATAAATACCTTTCTGCACAGGCAGAAGGTGTCCTTGTTTTTACCTGAGAAATATTCAGAGTCTGTGACTTAGAGTTGTGTTGTTTGGGTGAATTCGTGACTCAGTGGAGGAAATTGTTCACTTCACTGAAACACTAAAGATTGAAATTGGAATTTGTCAGCAGCATTAGAGCTCATCCCACGGTGCTTCACTGTCCTGCATCTGGGATGGGCTTTGTCTTTTTACAAAACCGGCAGCACTAACATTTTGGCACTGTTTCCTCAACAGAGCATCACTTTGGGTCCTCAGCAATGACACTGAACGAACGCTTTACCAAATATCTAAAGAAAGGAATGGAACAAGATGCAGCTAAAAACAAAAAGAGCCCTGAAATCCACAGGTTGGTGCCGTTAGACACTGTCTTTACATTGCAGGGGTATTTCAGATTTCATTTTCTCAAACTCTGGAATAATTGCAGAATAATTCAAATGCATAAGTTGTTTCAGCCAAAAAAAATACAGAAAAACATGGGGAGTTTTAAGTACCTTTGGAAATATTGGTCTGCTTTAAATGGCATTTGATCTAAAAACTTTAGAGCCTTCTTATGAGCAAGGTAATCTCTGTGTTTTCTTTGCTTTTAGGAGGATAGATATATCTCCCAGTACTTTTAGAAAACATGGATTCTCTCAAGAGGAATCGAAAAGCTCCAGAGATCCTGGCTTCAAGGTGAACTGTTACTCTGATTAGTTTAATTCAACAAAATGAGTGCATTGGGCATGAACTTAACAGTGATGTTTTTGTTTAAATTACTCTCTACTTAAGTTTGTGTTTTTCTTTTAAGGATGGGCATAATTCTAAAAATGAACTACAAAGGGTTAATTTTTATTAAAAATGTATCAACAACCTTTGTGAAGTGGTTAGACTATGGTAAATGACCCCAAAGTCAATTGAGGTGAGCTTGAGAAAAAAGAGAGGATTTTTGGAACAAGTGCCCATGATGAGAGAAGAGACTTTTTGTGATATTTTTCTGCTTGTAAGTATGATTAACTCCATTGTTACGTGCAATATTGCCAACCATGTTTTCAAAGACATGCATGTCAAAAAGAGGAAAGTAAAACTAAATGCTGAGCTAAAGCAGATACACTATTAAGCAGATGATAAATTTTGTTCTAACAACTTACTGTACCATTTCTGTTGATTGCTGTTACTTTAACATTCAGCACTTGTCTTAGATCCAGAGCATTTGGGATTGAGTGTTTTAGCTTTGCTGAGTAGATGAATGTTAAGCCATTGCACTCACTGTAAACAATCATAAAAAAGGCTTAACGTAAAATGTTTGAGATTTTAACCTTTGTTTATTCACCTTCATACATATTTACATTGAAGAGATTTTAACCAGTCCTGCTGAAACCTTACTTGTTTCATATTTGTTTTCGATTTTTTCCAAACACACTTGTGGCTTGACATGGACGATGGTGAGATGGATTTGATGAGCCTGAACTCTGAGCATCAGCTTGGCAGAGTGTGTTATAAACGTGGTTTCCAAACAGCTCGCCAGCCTTCCGTGAAACAGACGTGCCCTCCCAAACCCAAATAGGTGTTTGCTGTGCCACATAAGGGAGCTGCTGCCGATATTGTCACTTATCTGTCATCCATCGTGTTGGGAGCAGTTTTATTCTCAGAGTAGAAATTAAAGCTCTTTGCCTGGGGAAAGTAGAAGAGCAAAATACCAAAACAAAATGCCTGCTCTCACTCCTGCGTTATTTGATATATTTATTTAAACAAAAAAGTGGTTAGAAACTCATGTAAGTAAAAAATTTAACAGCTAGAGAATTACTAATCCTTTTGTATTTAATTGAAGACGATTAATGTGATGTGTGTTGCATATCAAGTCGTGCAGTTCCCAGGATGAGTGTGGTGTAAATGCAGTAGCAATGGCTGAGGCTGGGTGTTGTTACCAACATGGTGTAAGGCTTCCCACAGCCCTCTTGCTGCTTGTCAGAATCACAGCCGCTGTCAGTCTGGGCAGGCAGCAGAATCTCACCCGGGTACCGCAGGGCTCAAAGGAGACACAGGGAACACAGCTGCTCATTTCCCAGAGAAACTCCCAATCCGTTCCTGAAGCACCAATTTAAATACAGCTCAGAGCGAGCGCTACCAGGTGGTTTTTATGTTTGTTTTTAATTAGCAATGTAAATTTATTTTTAAATTTTTCATGCAGCTGGTGGGTTTTTGCTCTGTGAAACACCAGCTTGCTTTAAGCAGACTTGCCAGGGCTGTGTGGAGAAACACCCAGTGTGTCTGTGGGGACATGGTGGCACCTGTGACATGGTGCCCTCCAGCCCAGGGGAAGGAGCTTTAGGTGACATCTGCACCAAGTCAACCTCCCTGGCAGATGTAGTAAATCTTCCCTATCCATGGGGTGTTGGCCTGCTCCCTGATCCCTTGGGTGCTGCATTCCAGTGGCCTCCATCTCCTGCCCCTTGGATCAGTAATTGCAATTTTGGGTATTTCCAAGCAGCAAACAGCTTTTACATCTCCTGAATTACCACTTCCAGGGCTGGGGCCCACGGGCTGTTGGACAGCTCTGCCACGCCGTAGTGGTGATGCATAATCAGCTGGATGGGATTCCCGAGTTGTTCCCATCTCTCCATGGCTGTGGTGTGCAATAAGTGTCAGCTTCCGTGTCTCTCCCTCCCCTGTTCCAGGCTGTTTATTCTAAATCTGTTTAAAGAGATTAAAAGTTTAAAAAAGCAGTGACCTTAAGTGTAGGAAATTTGAGTTCTGACAAATGAAAACTTTATTTTGATAGTGCGTTATTTTGCATCTTAAAATGGAATATTGATTAGAGTTCAGTTAAACTCCAGTTCTCCAGAAGTCTGTGCAGTCAGTAGCAAAGTAAATGGTGCTGAGCTGGGGCACTGCAGACCTTGTGTTCAACTCTGCCCTCTCCCCTGCCTTTGTAGGCTGAAGGGAAATATAAGGACGACCCTGTTGACCTGCGCCTTGACATTGAACGCCGTAAAAAACATAAGGAAAGAGATCTTAAACGGGATAAATCCAGGGAGTCGGTGGACTCGAGAGATTCAAGTCACTCAAGGGAAAGATCAACTGAGAAAACGGAGAAAAGTCACAAAGGCTCAAAGAAAAAGTATGTAGGAAACCCAGTAGCCATTTCCTTCTGCCTCTCGTGTCTCTGCTGCTTGGGTTGGAGATGACATCGTGTACACACAGTTGTACACAGGGTTGTGCACCTGTGACATAACTGCTCCAGTGGCCTGAGTTACCCCTCTGCGTGTCCTCTCGATATCATTGTATCTGTCTGAAACACTAAATAATTGTATAAGGTAAATGGGAAGGCTCCATGTGTCAGGATGGGTGAGTCACTTTTCCTTCTTGTTTCTGTTGTGTCAGAACAGCCACGTTGAAATGACTTGGCTTTGATGTTAATTTGGTAATTCTCTATTAGCCTAATTTTCCATTTGACTAAAACTCCATGGATGCATGCTTAGCTCAGAGCAGATGGTGTGAACACCTTAGGAGGGAGCAACAAGTTCCTTGTGGGAGAGCACTTGGGCCCTGTGTTAGAGCATGAGCTCTTACTGTGGCATTGGTAAATAACGCAGGGGTTCTGTGCTGGGTGGGTCACAGCTGAGTTCCTGACCCCTGTTGGTGTCCCCCTCCCTGCATTTCCCATCACTGAAACAGGAAACACCGACGGGTGCGTGAGAGATCCAGATCCAGCTCATCATCTTCATGGTCCTCTCACTCAGTCAAAGCAGAGGAGTATCCCGAGGAGACTGAGGAGAGGGAGGAGAGCTCCTCAGGCTTTGACAAGTCCCGGCTTGGGACTAAGGAATTCAGTGGTCCAAACGAGAGAGGAAGAGCAAGAGGGACCTTTGTAAGTGTTCTCCACCCCCTGCCCCGAGGGTTGATTCCCCAAGGGGGCGGGAAATGGCCCTTGTGTGTTGCTCCTTCAGTTAAAGCTGCCCTGGAGGAGAACCCCCCCAGGCAATGTCTGGCTGTGGATGATGAGCCCCCAAGGGGATCTCTCCAGGTCCAAGGCACAAACCAGGCTGCTGGGGATGTGCTGTGAGCAGTGAACTCCAGATTGGAGGAGCAGAACCAAGCCTGGGAGGTTCTGTGTGTTAGTGATGGCTGAGCAGCCTGATGGGCACATGAAATGCCTTAGTCCTTTGGGGTTTGACCACTCCAGTGACTCACATGGGCACAGCCACGCTGGTGTTTGCAGTCCCTGTGCTTCGGGTACACAGGGGTCTCACCTTCTGGTTGTGTCTGCCAGGTGCTTTCTGGGATGCTCTGGGAATGCCTCTGTGTGATCTTCAGCAGCTGAAAACACCAGAATGTGCTGTCCTCTTGCTTTCACGATAGTTTGAAGGTGTTTTGGATGGTCAGATCTCCTGGAAGCCCTGGCAGGTGGCTGTGGTGGGTGGGCACTGCCTCTGAAACCTTACAGTTTTTCTGCTGTGTTGCTGTTGCAGCAATTCAGAACTCGAGGGAGAGGATGGGGCAGAGGCAACTTTTCAGGCAACAACAACAGCAACAGCGGTGGCAACAACGACTTCCAGAAGCGGAGCAGAGAGGAGGAGTGGGATCCCGAGTACACACCTAAGAGCAAGAAGTACTACTTGGTACGTACCTGGTGCTGAGACATCTGTGTGCTCCAGGTGTGTCTGGTCTCAGATGCTTTAGAGCTGAAAGCACCGACTGTCATTAACCCGCCAGGAAAGGCTTCGGGTGACACTTGACACGAAGCTGCTGGCTCTGCCCAAAGCTTGTTCCTGCTGCTCGCAGAGTGGATCCCACTGAGTGGCTCCCCCAGGGCCGTGGGGAGGCCGGTGTCAGGGTTGTGGCAGCCTGTCTCACCTGCTGTCCTTGGCTTCCCCCGCAGCACGACGACCGGGAGGGCGAGGCCGCGGACAAGTGGGTGAACCGGGGCCGCGGCCGCGGCGCTTTCCCGCGGGGAAGGGGCCGCTTCATGTTCCGCAAATCCAGCACCAGCCCCAAGTGGGCCCACGACAAGTTCAGTGGGGAAGAAGGGGAGATCGAGGACGACGAAAGCGGAACGGAGAACCGGGAGGAGAAGGACAACCTGCAGACGACGGCCGAGTAGCCGCGGGGCCCGCGCGGTTCCGGGAGCCCCGGCGAGAGGGTAGGGGTCAGGCTGGTGCTGGGGTGCCAGGGGGATCCCCAGGGGCCGAGCAGAGCCCTGCAGGGGAGCTCGGAAACGATCCCGGCGTTGGTGAACCGCATTGCCAGAGTTCAGCCTCCCCAGGCACGGACTGGGACTGGTCCATCATTTATGCTCGGATCCACTCCTGGAGTTTCTCTTCCCAAAGACTTCCCTTCTGGACTGGATACGGTCAAGCACTGGGTGAGATCCCAGATTTTCCCTTCTCTGTGACCTTACGGATGGTCGGTTATTTTTTGGTAACAGGCTTTGAGGACGATGTGGTTTCGGTTTGTGCCCACCTGACCCCACCAGTCCTGACATTTGTTTCTCTTTTATAATTTGACCCAGTGACAGTCGGGGTTCACTCACCCGCTCAAATTTTCCTCCCCTATTGTGTATTCAATTTTCTAAATTCATACTCTGCTTATTTTAGGCCTTTACGTACGTAGCAACATCAATTGAAAGATAATTTTGGAAACTATTTTTGGTTCTTATAAATAAGAAAACAATGAAGCATGTGAGTAAACATCTAAATGTTCACTTGTTGGGACCAAACTGCTATGACTTTTTTTTTTTAAACTTTTTTTTTTAAAATGTAACAGTTGAGTTTAGGGCCTTTTAAAAATGATTGTTTTCCTTTTATGTTGGAAGTTAACAAAATTAGCATGGTTTAAATGAGGAAAAAAAAAATTACACCCTACTTCTGGCCACTGTTTGTGTTCACTGTTAGGCCTGGTGTGTGCTGGACCCCAAACTGCTTGTAGCATTTGTGTCTCCTCCCTGCAGCTGGTTGTGACCTGAGTGCCCTTTCCAAGCTGACACAGTTTTCTAAGGAACTTCCGAATTCTACTTGGGGAAAAATAGAAACGGAGATGAGAATTTTTCAATATTTTTTATTAATCTTTTTATAAAACCAAAAGGCAGATCCCTCCTGAGCTGATTGAGGACAGCCCTTAGGATGTGTTTCTTTTTATCTTCTACTTTAAAAATATTCTGGAGCAGTTTGCAGATGGTTCCTGGCCGGGTTTGAGCCCGGGCGGGGAGGCACAGCCGTGCCCGCGCTCCCCCTGCCCCCCTCCCCAGGATTGCTGTGCTCTTCCCCACACACCAGCTAGAGTTTGGTTTGTTTTGACTTGAACAGTTCCTGTTTAGCAAAGCCCCGAAGTTTGTTTATGCAAATAAAATACAATAAAATAAGTAGTAGGTGTAACTCTGCTTGGTTTGTGTCCTGAGTTGCCAGGGGAGGCCGAAAGACCCGAGTGCCTGGAGCTGCAGAGGAGAGCTGAGGGACAAGGACAGGAGGACAGGACAAGGTCCTGGACGAGAGGTTGGAGGGACAACAGGGATGGAAGGGGAAGCCCGGCCAGGTGCCCTCACTGTCACAAAGCAGCAGGGGCACCAACCAAGGGGTTGTGGTACCACGGGCCTGACTCAGGTATTGAAAGCAACTCCCTGTCGTGTTTTATGCGTTAATAGACCTTTCACCCTCTGTTTTGGTACTAATTGCCTGGGGACAGAGATGACACAGCCACAGGCCCTCTGCCAGCAGGGATTGTGTCACCCGTGCACAGGACCAGCTCCCTCCCTCCCCAGAGCCAGGCTCCTCCCAGGATATCACACTCCTCCACCCCATTCTGGGCCAGTGCTCAATCAACCCCAGTGCTGGGCAGCGGCTGCCTGGTGAGCTGCCCTTGCTGCTGTGGGGTGATGGTGTTGGCCAAGAGCTGTTGGGACAGAAATGTGGGTTAACGGCTGATGTTTCCCCTGACGCTTGACCTTGTGAGGAAGGGGGTGCCTGGTGTTCCCAGCTCCTTGCCCTGAGTGGTCACACTTGGGAAGCGCAGCAATGAAGCTTTCATTCCATCACCCCTCTCTCTGCCCGGGGCTGATCCCCAGCCCCCTGCCCTACTCCAGCTTCAGCATTGCTGGGTCAGGTGGGTTTGGCCAAAAGGAATATCTCTGCTGCCTCCTGGACCAGGTGCTGGCCGAGCCAGCCGGGAGCTGTAGTGTCACACTGACCCTCCTGGCCCTCGGAGGGACCGTGACAGTGCAGCCACACCACCCCCTGTGCTTGAGGTCTGTGGGTTTTGGCCCCTCTGCGGTTTGGGTTTCACTTCCCCTCCAGCTGAGGGTGACAGAACCAGGGTGAGACCTGGGTGGCTGTGAGTTGTCACCCAGGGCCAGCTCTGAGTTGTCACGCAGGGCCAGCCGTGATCCCACCTCGCTCTGCACGGTGCCGGCCCTGGACTCCCCCCAGCATTTGGGGCTCAGCCACGCAGGAAACCCCGATGGCAAAGCAGAGACCCCACCCTGGTACTGATGGCCCAGTGCTGGGGGAGAAGGTGAGTGAGGGGCTCCCTGCTGGGGGTGGTCTGGGGGGACAGAGGGCTCTGCAGGGCTGGGCTGTGCCTCTGGTCCCCACCTGCAGTCCCGGTGCCCTCTGGTCCCATCCTCACCCAACCCCTCTCCCACAGCTGAAACCAGCGATGCCATCCCAGGACAGAGAGCCCCGGGAGTCCAGCCCTGGGGTCCATCCAGCCCCCAAAGCCCCTCTGTCCCACCAGGATGGCTCAGCAGCCCCACGGCCGGGGGCGAGGTGGGTTGGGGCAGCCAGAGACCCAGCCGGGCCTGGGGGCAGGGGGTGCCCTGTGGGGCACAGGGATGTGGTGTGGACCAGCACCAAGGTTCTCTCTGCTTCGACTTCCTTCCCAGCGCGGAGCCGATTTCCTCCAGCATCACGTGCGCCGTGTGGGGCCGGGGGAGCCTGGCACGGCACGGCACAGCTCAGCCTCGTGGGCAGCCCCACACCACCAGGTAAGAGGGAGCAGGAGGGCAGGGAGCAGGGGGCAGCCACGGCTCTGGGGGTCCCACACATGGGAACCATCCCAACGGCAACACCTGTGCATGGTTGAGCTGCTCCAGGGCTGGGCTGTGCCATGGGAGCTGGAGGAGCTACCAACGAGGGCCAGGGGCTGGTGGGGTGCTGGGCACCTCCGGGCACCATCAGCCCTGCGCTGCTGGGAGCAAAGGAGCCCCAGGGCCCCCAGAGCAGCTCCCTGGGCCCATGGAGTTGGGCATCCTCATCCCCCACAGCCCTCGGGGCTGCAGCTGTTATCTTTGGGGTGGGTGCTACCAGCACCGTTTTTAGTGCCTGCAAGTCCTCTGGTGGCAATAGCGTCCAGGCAGCAGCTGGCCCACCATGGGGACAGGATAGCCCAGCATGAGAGCAGGGTGGTCCACAGGCACACGCCCGTGGCCCGATGCCCTGCATCCCGCCGTGCTGGTGGGTCTGCCCTGGTGCGACCCCGGGGATGCTGCTGAGCCGTGGGTGGTGGTGGGATGACATCCTGCCCGGGGAAGGTTCGCAGCCGCCTGCTCTGCCACGCACGGAGGAAGCGCCGACCGCAGCGGGGCTGGTGTGGGGCTGGGAGAGGGTCCTTCCCCAGCGCCTCATGAGCCCCTTTGCTCCCTGGCAGCTGGAGCCACAGCGAAGGACAAGGAGGGCGAGGACAGGGAGCCCCCAGGTGAGTCCTGGGCTGGGGGAGAGGAGAGGACAGGGATGTGCCTGGGGCAGGTCCCCCATGCTGGGGCAGGAAGAGCTTCCTGCCCTGCTCTGGCCTGGCAGTGCCAATCCCAGCCCCAGCCCTGCTCCTGCATCCTCTCCCCAGAGCTCCCGGCACCGGTGAGGATGGAGCCAGCCAAGCTCCCACTCACCAAGAGGATGGCTCCTGCTCCCCCCGTCCCTGCCAAGGCCAAACCAGTCCCCATGCTGGCCACCAAGTAAGACACCTGTGGCCGTGCTGGGGTGTCTGGGGCCACCGTGATGCCCCAGCACTGGGGCCACATCCATGGCCATGCCTGGGCCCTGGAGCAGGACTGGCATCTCCCTGGCTGTGCCACATCACACTCCTGCTGTCCCCAGGCTCGGTGACCCCCAGCCCAGCGTCATAGCTGACACAGAATGGGGCAGAACTGGTGACCCAGGTAGGCTGCAGGGGCCACCCTGGGGGCTGCAGGGTGGCCAGGTCCTGCCCAGTGCCAGGTGCCAATTCCTGCTCTTTGTTTGGCAGATGCCGACGGCTTCAACGCAGTGTCGGTCACCACGGCCAGGCTGAACCACCCCACAGCCACACGGCCACGGGTGCCCGGCCAGCGGCCACCCAGCCTTGTCCTGGGGAGCACGGGGGGTCCCTCTTGGGTGGAGCAGCCCCGGGGGGCGCTCCATGCTGGGCTCTGTGCCCCTGTCCCCAGCGCACGGCAGGCACCTGCCCCTCCATGGAGCACAGAGGGGCCGGAGGGGCAGCTGCTGGCCCTGGAGGACCTGAAGGCCGAGGTCCGGACCCTGCACATCCTCGTGGACCTGATGCGAGTGCAGCACCTGTGAGTGGGGTGGGGCCGGGGGGTGTCGGGGGGTCCCTGCAGGGTCTGGCCCCGGCTGAGCCGTCCCTGTGCATTCCAGGCGGGACCTGCAGGACCTGCGGCTGGAGCTGTGCCAGGAGCGGACCCAGCGCCAGGCGCTGCAGGTGAGTCCCTGGCAGGGGCTGCCCCATCCCGGGGTCCCCCGTGTCCCCCAACACTCACAGCATCTCCCCACAGGCAGAGATCGAGCGGGTGAGGAAGGGGCTGCCCTGTTAGCGTGGTGGGGGCTGCAGTGCCCACCTGAGACAGGTGGGTGGCACGAGGTGCCCTGTGCCCCCTGACCCTGCTGGCCCCCAACCCTGCTACCCCCAGCCCAGATCTGCACACACTGGGCACTAATGCCCACCCTGCGCCCAGGCACTGCTCCATGTGGCACGACAGCCCCTGAGTATATAGAAATTGTTTAAAATAAACTATTTTGGGTATGGATCTCTGTGTGGGGGCTGCTCAGGGCGCTGGTGAGGGATGTCACGTCCCTGTGGGGCTGGGCTGGTCCTGTCTGGCACAGGGGGTCCTGCCATGGCACAGGGGGTCCCACTGTGGCATAGGGGATCCCAGCATGGCCCAAGGGGTCCCAGCATAGCATAGGAGGTCCCACCATAGCATAGGGAGTCCCATCCTGGGACAGGGGGTCCTACCAGTGCCTGGAGCAGGGCTGGGACAGGGCCTCCTCCTCCTCCTCCTTCTCTTCCTTCTCCAGCCCCCGCATAGTTTCCCAGGCCAGTCCCAGCCCCAGCACATCCTGGCCTCCAGCCACTGGAGAACATCTGGAAAACATCTGGATCCTGTTGGTGCTGGTGATGGGGGGGGGACCAGCCTGGGAAGAAGCTATTTTTATAAAGCTGCTGGGGAGGGGGCAGTGGGGCCCCCTGCACCCCGTGGGGCTGTGCTGGGGCTGGGAGCAGGGCAGGATGCGGCTCAGCCGGCTGGGAGCAGCCGCATCCCTGGGGAGCAGCGGCCGCCCCACAGTCCAGCGGGAACATCCGCCCTGGTCCCACCGGGAGGGCGCTGGGTCACGGCGGGCGGTGCCGGAAAGGACCCAGCTAAATTTAGTGGGGCTGAAGAGGGAATTGTCCTGGGGAGGGGCTGTGGCATCCCGGTGTCCAGGGCCCCCCCAAAAACACAGGACCCCACCACGCTGGGCTCCAGCTTATATGTAACAGCACCATGTTTCTGGGGCAGGACCCCACGGCTCACGCGGATACACAGCCCGGCCGTGCCCCATGGGGTGACCCTTTCCTGCCAATCCTGGCTGAGAGGGGCCAGCAAGGTCATCCCTGTCTGTGTCCCTGTCCCCAAGTGTCCTGGGGCTGCTTGGCTGGTGCCAGCTGTCGTACCAATGGCTCAAAGTGCATCATGTCCTGCAGCGGTGAGGGAGAATCCAGCCCTGGGCGTGCCCGTGCTGGTGTCCGGCTGTCCGTGGTGTAGGGACAGTCCAGGGCAGCTCCACCAGCGCATCCCCTGCGTCCTCCTGGTCCCTGCTGGCACGGCGTGGGATCAGCTACGGGGAGAGCAGGCACCATGCCAAGGGCTCAGTAGTAGTGCACCCTGCCCAGGGTGCCGATGGTGCCCGAGCCCAGGATGTCGGGCTGCCCGTTGCGCCAGATCTCGCGGATGATGCGCTCGCGCTCCTCCAGCCTCTGCGCCCGCTCCAGCTCCTCCGCCGACGCGAACACGTTCACGGCCAGCGCCCCATCCCCGGGGCCGTGGCTCTCCAGTGGGATCTCTGTCACAGGGAGCAGAGACTCGGACGCCGCGCGGTCCACTGTGTCCTCCTCTTCATCCTCATCCTCGTCGTCCTCATCCTCGTCCTCGCTGGCGTGGCCGGGGTGGCCCAGGGGGCGCGGGGAGGGCCGGCAGGACAAGCGCAGCACCAGCAGGCACAGGGTCAGCACCAGCCCGAAGCACACGCCCAGCACGAAGTACAGCCCGAAGCTCTCGGGGTTGGCTGCGGGAGAGCAGAGGGGGTGAGGGACCGGCCTGTGCCGCCACGGGCCCACGGTGGCCCTGGGGTGGCCTTGGGGTCCCCCGGAGAGGCCGTGGCTCACCTCGGATGTGGGCGTACGCGGCCATGCTGTTGCTGAGCAGCTCCATGTCCCTCCGGGGACTCTCCATCCCGTGGCCAGCGGTTCTCAGCGGCTCCAGGGGTGGCACATGCTCAGCATCTGCGGGGCACAGGGGCTGAGCGAGGCTCTGCAAGGGGGCTGGGAAATTCCCTAAAGTCCCCGTGTCCCTTTCAAGGCTGTGCCTGGATGTGTCCAGGGGCTCCTCACTGAGCCTGGGCTGGGCTGCTCCATCCAGGGCTGGAACCCGACAGATGCTGAACTGGAGCCGTCCCACTCCCACCACCCTCAGTCCTTCCTGAGGGACCAGGACGGATACGGCTCCTCCTGGACACAGCATCAGGAGGATCTGTGGCACCGGGCCAGGCTTTCCATCCCCTGCCCTGGCTATGGGATGGGTCACGGGGCCAGAGTGAGATCCCAGCACGCAACTGCTCGTGGGAGCCAGAGCTGCCTGTGCTCACGTGCACACATGTGTGCTACACACACACACACACACACACACACACACACACACACACACGCTCGGGGCAGTGTCCCCAACCTTGTCCCTGCACAGCTCTGGCCCAGCTCCAGCCTTGGCTCTTTGCCGTGGGGCCCTGCAGTGCAGGGACAAGGACAGGCACAGTGCAAAGGCCACCAGGACAGCGGGCAGGATGGGCAGCAGGACAGCGGGCAGGGCATGGACAGGGCGGGAGGCAATTTGGCCCTGGCAGGGGACGAGCTCATTTCCCAGAAAGGGCTCCAGGGAGAGAGGAATGAGGAAAGAAATGCAGAAAATGTGACACATCAGCAGAACCATCACGGACAGTCCAGGGCTGTGGGGCTGCAGCACGTCCAGCCCCTCCAGTGGGACACCCCAAAACAAGGCCAACAGGGTCACCGGCAGGAGCGGGTGCCCTCTCCATGGAGCAGCTGCACCACCGGCCCTGCCCCGTCAAGGGGCTGCTGTGGGGCTGGGGAGGGGCACAGCCCTGCCGTGGGGCCACAGCCCTGCCCAGAGCCCCACTGGTGGCAGGGTGCTGGTGAGGGCACTGCAGGACCAACGCAGGGCCTTGGGGTCCCCAAGTGTCCCCAGGCACTCAGCCCTGCGTCGCCCAGCGCTGTGTCCCCAAGTGCCACACTCTGTGTCCCTGAACCGCCAGCCCCGCGTCCTCAACCGCTGCATCCCCACACCCGGAGCTCTCCATCGCCAGGCACCCAACCCTGCACTGCTCCCACGTCCCCCAAAACCGGAGCACCTCGAGCAGGGATGCGGCAGAGCCACAACCTCCGCCATGCCCTCGGCGCTGGGTGCACGTGGGTGTCGGAGTCCCTCGGGTGCCCTGAGCCCACGCGGTGCCCGGGGCTGGTACTCACCGGGGTGGGAAGGCGGTGGAGCCGCTGCACTTTGGCTGGAGCGAGGGAAGAGAGAGAAAGGTCTGTTTAGCATTAACGCTGCAGCAACAGGAAATAGTTCGGAGGCGGCTGGCGGTCAGCGCTCCCCGAGCCAATGGCAGCCCCGGCCGGTGCTGAGCGGGGCTGGGGCCGGGGCTCGTCCCGCTCCCCTGGGACCCTGCACTCGGCCTGGCTGTGGAGCCGCCCCACAGCAGGGCCATGGGCGGCTCCAGGCCCCAGCCCAGCCGTGTCCAGCACTGTCTGGGCCAGGCCAGGCCTGGCTGTGCCTGGCCCAGGCTGGGCTGGTGGTGCCGGACCCCGGCCAAGCCCCCCCGGCTGGTGGGGCTCAGCCTCAGCTCAGGCCCAGGTGTCGCACCACGGCACCGCTGGCGTGGATGTTGTGGTGGCTGCCGGGGTGGCCCCAGCCCCACTTGCTGTGGGACACGCACGGTCCTGCCCCGCTGGCCCCGGAGCAGCCCAGGCATGGGCAGTGCCCGGAGCAGCCCCCTGGCAGAGGTGCTGGGCAGAGCCAGTGCTCTTATTCTCCCATGTCAGCCCTGGACATGCCAGGGCTGGTGGGGCCAGTCCTTGGGACACGAGGCTCCGCATGCCACCACTGTCCCCAAGGATGGTGGTGTTGGGCCTTGGGGACACGAGGCTCCACCTGCCACCACTGTCCCCAGTGGCCACTCCAGGCAGGGACAGGGCNCCCTTGTCCTGCCCCCCACACCACCCCCTTCCAGTTTGCCTTAGCACAAGTGGGATTGACCGGCGCTGCCCAGGGCACAGGATCCTGGTGTGATACAGCCTCAGGGAGTCCCAGAATATTGCTTTTTGCTTTGACTTTGGGGAAGGAAAAAAACCCAAAAATAAAGAGGTGGGAGTGAGGCAGGAGAGAACCAGAAGGAGAGAACAGGGCCCTGGTGGGGTGATCAAGTGGCACTGCTGCTGGTGGCACAGGGGGTGATGGGACCACACTGGGGGGTGCCAGAACAGACCCACCATCTTCAAAATAAATAAGGCAAAAGAGTTGGGGCAACTGGCTCAGCTGGGTATGGTGCAGGGAGCTGGTCTGTGTTAGTGTTCACGAGGGCCTGCCTGCCCACAGGGCCTTGGGCAAGGTGCAGGCAGGACGTAATGCCCGACGTGGCCAGGGATGCTTCAGGTCCATCCCTGTCCCCACAAAGCCACCTGGTGGGGTGGCCCAGCTTAGACCTCGTCCCCTTCCCCAGCCGGGGGGCAAGAGAAGGCAACAACACGCTACAAACATCTGCTACTCGCTCCCTGCCCACACCCACCACGCTGGGAGAGCTGGGCCTAAAGAGCAGGACAGCCCCAAAAAGCAGGGCAGCCCCCCAGCTCTGACCCTCCCTGCTCACAGGGCTGGCAGGAGGGCGATGCCAGGGCTGGAAGCAGCTGGGAGCAGGGAAGGAGGCAGCTGGAGAGTTGCTGCCTGGAGCAGGAGCCCTGGCATGGTGAGCCCTGGGAGCTCTGTGTGAGAACAGTTCATCTGGCAAGACAGGCATCCAGTTCATAAATGAGGCTCAGAAACAATCATTCCTGTTCTCAGCACAGGCCAAAGCTCTTCCAGGGGCAGCAGGTGACAAACCAGGACATCCTTCCCCCACCTCAGCACAGGGGGAGGGCAGAGGAAGCCCCGGTACCGGGTTGGGATGGCAAGAAAAGCTGGAAACAAATACAGTAGAGACTTCAGCCTGCCCCTTCCTACCTCTAGGTGGATTATTTTGGGAAGCTTTTCACATTATAACTCATATATTACACCTGTACCACAACTGAGGGGGGAAAACGCTAAATCAGAAGTAATGCAATTGTAACTGCACCTGGGACAAGCTACTGAAAAATAAGATTAAATCATAGATCCTTATAAACCAAAGGAATCAGTGAAAGGTGGGAGAGGGGGCAGAGGCCCCAAGGGGCCAAGTCCTGTGAAACCTTTGAACTGGGGCCAGGATCCCACCCCTGCAGCCGGTGCTGCCGGGATGACTCCTCAGCTCCTGCCCAAGGCGGTGGCCGGGCTCTCTGGGCACAGCGGTGGCCACAGGGCTGGTCAGCACGGCCAGACCAGGTGGCACATTAGGACAGAAACAGATTTGATGCAGATGAAGGGAAGTGGGAGGTTTCAAGAAATTCTTCCTTTCGAGAAACCCTGGTAAATCCAAGCTTATTCAAACCACACGGAGCGGGCGCCACGGGCCGGCCCCGCGCTGCACGGGGCTGCTCCGTGCCAGCAGCTTCACCCTCGGAAGTCTCCTCTTTTTCCCACAGGCTTTGCTCGATCCAGAGAACAGCATGGTTAAAAAGACAAGAGAGGTAGATTACAGTCATGATTAAAAGCAGATTAGTCATCTAGGCTTCGATTTTTAAAAAACAGATTCCAGAAGATGCCAAGAGGTTGCTGCTTCCAAAACTAGCTTTTCCAAAAGTCTTCTCCCTCCGGAGCGCGTGTGAGTGCGTGTCCCTGGACAGAGCTTGGGATTGCTACATTATTCCCCGTCGTGGGACACCGGTATTGCTGTAGGCTGGAGCAGGCGAGGTGAAGGCAGACTGCAGGGTGGTGCTCGTGCTCTCGGGGCGTGGGAAGCTACTTCCGGAGGTACCTCTGGGCCAGGATGGCCGCGTCCAAAGGGTTCATGGGCTGCGCGTCGTGGCCCAGGCGCCGCACTGGGGGGATGTTCCCGAACTGCCGCTTCTGCAGGAAGCTCTTGGCCTCATGCAAGGTGTTCTTCTCCTCAGCCAAGAGCAGCTGCTGCCTCATGTAGTTCTCGAACTCATACTGGGAGCACTCCTCTGTCACCTTCACCTGCAGAGACCGACCTGTCAGAGCCACACGCGCAGCCCCACGGCTCCTTCAGTGAGCCCAAGTTGCCATGGGATAACGGGGTTCTAATGCAGGAATGGGACCTGCTGCTGGGCATGCAAGCAGGACACCCTGTGAGCCACCACAACAGAGCTTTGCCCTGACACAGCTCACCCCAACCCTGCCAGGCCCTGAGGCTGCAGCTGCCTGACTCCTGTCCCTGCAGCACCGCTGCACATCCTGCGTGGCCATTCCCCCCTGGACAGCCAGGCCACAGCCAGCACTTCCAGCATGAAACATGCCGGCAGGAAAACAGGATGTTTGCTCCCATGGTGGAGCTCACCGGGAGCCCGAGCCAACCCCGCTGCCTCCTCCCAGTATTCCCAGCTGTGTGAGGGAGTGAGCTCTGCTGGGAGGGGACTGAGCTGCCCCTCACCGGCTCCAGGGCCAGCGAGTCACTTCCCAGCAGCTCAGCCAGCTGGATGTGACTCCTGGTCCCAGCAGCATCAGCCTTTCCTTCCGCTGCACAAGGTGATGAGGGACTCGGCCACGTCCTCCCCGCCCTGCCCTTCCCAGTTCGGGGGCACAAGGGCTGCCATCCCTTCCCATTACACACAGATCTGGCACAGCAGCACGGAAAAGCAGCTCCTTGGAAAGGAAAGCAGGAAAACCTACCTCCTGGGGGTTTTCAGGATTAGCCACTTGGTCATCGATGTCTGGAACCACTTGCAAAGGGCCACTCAGTGAGGACATGGACTGCCTGGGGGAGAGCACAGTGTTGGGATCCAGAGCGGGGCACCAGCTCAACCACCCTCACCCAGCCTCTGGGTGATCCCACTGGGAAGGCCACGGCTGCCACCAGCATTTGCACAGAACTACCCAGCTGTACCCATCAGCACACACCAGTGGTAGAGACACAGGATGTAAAGACTTCCTGCAGTTCCCAGACCCTCCTCTGGTGAGCTGAGCTGGCCACAGCCGGAACAACGCAGCCTGTGACCAGAGCCAGCGTGTCCTGCCTCTCCCCTTGCACATACCAGGACGCTATGATGGAGCTGAGGGAGTCCAGCACTTCAGAAGCTGTCAGCCGCTGCTGTGGATCCAGGACCAGCAGTTTCCGGATCAAGCACACAGTGTTTTCTGAGACCCGGCCGTCCCTGGGGGAGAGAGTGTGTGCTGAGCCTGGGGCAGGCAGGATGGACACACTGGAAAAGCACAGCCCACGAGCTACTGGAGCCACCACTGCTCTGACCCAGAGACGCCCAAATTAACCAAGGGGTCCATTCCTTGTCCCTGAACTCGACACCTACCTCACCCTCCCACAAGCTGTTCCAGCTCTGCTACTGCTCCTCAGTGTCCAGGGCTGCTGTGAACCTCAGGACCCCTCCAGCTGTCCCAGAAAGGCCCAGCCAGCCCCACGTGCCCAGGCAGGGGAAGGCTGTACTCACTCGGGGATGGTGTACTCGGCAGCCTTGATTTTGCGGAAGAGCTCCTGAGGTATGCTGTCGTAGAAGGGGAACTGGCCGTAGAGCATGGTGAAGAGCACCACCCCCAGTGCCCACATGTCGCTGGGCTTTCCACGGTACGGCCGACCTGCGGGGACAAGGGACACACATCCTGAAGATCCTGCAAAGCACAGGCCTGTGCTCGCCTCCGTAACGAAGGCACTGGAGTAAACTCTGCGTGGGAGCCTTTCACTTAGTGTGAACCAAAATGCTCAGGGTTTCTTGTCCCAAGAAACCAAAACTCCCTCCAAGGTGCCATCTCCACACGGGTGCCCTCCTGGAGTTCCCAGGTTGCTGCCCCTCACCATCCCTGCAGCCTGGCAGGTTACACAGACCCACTCTGCTGTAAATCCAGACCAAGGGAGGGGAAATTCAAGGGTCAGGGAGCACAGGGCAGGAGGAGGCAGGAAAGAAGCCTAGGAAGGATAAGACTGCACCCATGGAGAAGAGACTTTGCCTCTGGGATGGATCCCTCACACGGCCACTGGAGCCGCCCATTAAGTCAGAGGGCACAGGAAGGTGTTTCCCTGCCCAAAGACATTCCCAAGGCTGTTACAGCCCTGGGATTCACTTGATGGAAATGCTGCTTCAAAGCCCCTTTAGGAACAGCAATCAGCACACAGCAGCATGGACAAGGGTCACCAAATCAAACCTCAGTGCTGCAGCACAGCACAGGACTGAGGGAACTGACTTCCTCTGACTCACACACTGAGTCACTGCTGCAGCATTTGGTATTTGTACTAATTATTCTTTGCTTTATATGCTCATAAAAAGGCACCTCTCTCTCCTCCCCCTCCAACTTTTCCTGCTGTTACATTTCAGCAGCCATCCCTCAGCAGAGACAGCTTCTCCTGGAGACCCACAACAATGATTAATTCCTCAGGCGTTCCAGCTTCCCCTGCACAGGAGCACCAGCAGTACAGAGGGATGCTCCAAGCCTTCGGTGGTGATGACGCCTGGAATGTCCTCAGTTAACTTCTCCCCCATGCTTGGAGGGGAACTGCAGACTGAGCCATTTTGGAAGAATGTTTTGGAGAACAAAGGATGGGCCCTGGGGGAAGGGCTGATCACAGAGCATGGGGCAGTGCGATGGCAGCCAGGGCCAGGCTGGGCAGCACAGGATGAGTCCTGAGCTAAGGCTGTGCCTTGCAGGGTCTCAACCAGCCTCAGCTGTCAGAGATCAGCCAAGGCAGCCTGTTCAGTGCCCTGTGGCCTCCAGGCAGGCCAATTCCACCATTGAGAATGCCCTTGGAAGAAACATGGGAGGGTAGCTGGGCTGGAGTCCTGGACAGATGAGCACCCCGGAGCAGGAAGGAGCAGCTCCCTGCAGCCTCTTCCAGCCACAAATACTCCAAACCCCTGCACAGCAGTTGGCTCCTATCATCCATCTGGTCACAAGGACCTCAGGATATCCTGCAGAACAGGAAAGGTCTGCAAAAAACCCAGGATCCACCTCCCCGCCTGCCTCTTCTCCCTTTCTGGCTCAGTCCTGCTCGGGAGGGAAGTGTCTCAAACCTGCCTGGCAGATCACAGCGGAAGAGCTCAGCTACATTTATTGCTGCTGCCTGTAAACAAACCTCCTGAGGGGAGACCACTGGGGCTGGACATCCCAGGACTGGCTTCCTCTGAGAGTCTTTCTGGAATACAGCAGTTGGGATACCTGGAACAAGTAACTCATGAGCTAATGCCCAATATCCGGATGTAGAGAGGGAGAGATTTCACACGCACATTCCCACCTGTACATGCACCCTTCAACTCTAGGCCAGCTCACCTGGATGAGAAGAAAGCCACCCCAAAATGATGACTCTGACGCTACACAGACAACCAGGACAACCACTGCCTGCTCAAAAGCTGGTACAGGAGCAGAGCTTAGAGCTTGTGGAAGAGAAACCTCCTGAAGCAACTGAAGAGACAGAAACCATGGCTGTTCCCGACAGCCCCATGCACTGGGAACAGTTAAAGGCAGGAGGACATCATGGAATGTTGTTCTGTGCCAGACTCTGCTCAAGGCCTCTGCCGGAGACAAGGCACAGGCCAGGCTGCTGGAGAGGGGATCCAGCCCAGACAGACGGCTCTGGCCTGCCATCATCATTCCTTTATTTTTAAGTAACTCCTCTCTGTTGGCCCAGAAGCTGCCCAGAGGGTCACCAGTTCCCTGCTGGAAGTGAGCAGCAGCTGCAGGAACTGCTCCTCTTAGTGCACAGCTGGAACACTCTGACATTCTGAATTACCTTAGAAGTTCAGACAAGCCTTAAGAAAAAGTCCCATTCACTCCTTCCCTCCAACTTTCTCAGTTGGAAAAGCAGACCAAGTCTCCTAACTGGGCCCTAATTATGAGGCTCTCATGAAGGCAGGTATGTATGGGGACACAAAAGGTGGTTTTATTTATTGTCAGGAGGCACAAATGACTGAAACAAGCACTGAGGTGGGGCTGGGGGGGAATTCCTACCGCTGAGCACATCCGGGCTGATGTAGGCAGGGCTCCCACGCTGGTCCTTCAGCAGGTCATCCTCACTCACCAGGTGCTTCCCCAGGCAGAAGTTGGTGATGGTGATCCGATGAGTCCTGGGGAGAAGCACAAGGTGTCAGGGAACAGGGGCCACACAGCAGACAGAGGAAGTTAAATCCACAACAGAGGTGTGTGCCTGGGGGGCTTTATGGGAAGCCTGAAGTGCTGGGAGAAGACACATGCAGCTGTAAGGTGAGCTCCATCCCAAACAGAAGGGGTGACACACCTGGCAGCACAGCTTGCAAAGTTCTCACAGGGGCAATAAGAGGGTCTCTGTTGCAGCTATGACAATGTCCATACCAAGCCTGGGTGGCACATGTACTGATTCTGTCCTGCACTTCCCAACTGCCATCTCCAAAGCATCTTCTCCATGCAACATTTTCTGGGAGCTGAGGGAAAACACCCTGTGGAAGGGCTGTCCCATGGCTGGCGCCCAAGCACTGGGTATAAGCACTGTGTGTTTATGTGTCATCAGATGAGCTGCAGGAACTGTGATCAGATTCAGTACGACCACTTTTGTGCCACCCAACAGTCCCGCACAGGAGCCTGGCAGCAGTTCCACCTGATCGCAGGACTGCTCTCCACACATGGCTGTGCTGAACAGAAACCCTGATCAACACCCAAAACCCTCCTACAGAAAAGGCAGAGCTGCAGGTAAACAAAATTTCTCTATTAACACACCCCTACTTCCCTATGGTACTGCCAGCTCCGACTAATGAATTTTTCTACTTCTCATTACAAAACTACTGTCACATTAAATCTTCCACGTCACTCAGATAATTTGGATTTTAACTTACAACTTCAAGGTGTGCGTAGAAAAACACTGTCTGGAAGATTTCTATATTATTGAAAAGTATTTCACAACTAGAGCCTGAGAGAATGGATTAAGTCAGTCACAATAATCCAGAAACATTTCCCAGCCAGTCTTACAGACAAGTGAAATAGAACCAAGCGTGGGCTGGAAATGGAGAGCTGGTTATTAGAACAGACAGACTTGTGTTTAAGAAGCGTTAGCTACAACTGTCAGGAGACTTCCCTGGCTGAATAACAAACTGCAGGATTTGTTAAGGATTTAAAAGACTAAGTGTTCTACAGGACACTAAAATGTTCAGGGCTAATTGGTTGTATTTAGTCCCTGCAATGTGATCTAATCTGTAATCCCCCAACTCCTGCACTGCCTAATGAAGAAACCTGAGACTTTAATGTCTTGTGGGGGACAAGGTCTGAGGGACCCTCAGGTGGGACATGCCTGCCAGGACCTTGCAGTGGCACCTTCACTCCCCACCATGAGAAGAGACCTG
Organism: Sclerurus mexicanus; assembly: GCA_013396755.1. NCBI lineage: Eukaryota > Metazoa > Chordata > Aves > Passeriformes > Furnariidae > Sclerurus > Sclerurus mexicanus. The sequence goes on from VWZF01001858.1 coordinate 50,360, forward strand.
GCTCTTGGTGAGCTCAGATCTTTGTTCCTGCTCCGGCTGGTCCTCTCCATGGAGATGGTTCTTACACCTCTCCCACCCTTCCCCATGACTCACTGCTGCACAGGCTACAGCCCTCCCTCATCAAAGCTTGTCAGTAAAAAGCAAAAACAGAGATATAACACAAGGAATGACTCTGGCCAGTGTGTTGACAGAGCTTCAAATGCCTCCTGCCTGCTAGTGGGGCCCTGGGTGCAGCCCCATCCGTGGGGTGCTCCTCTGCACTCTGTGCCAGAGAAGAAGGGAAGTTCTGCATGGACCCTTCAAAGCACCAACCTTTGTCTGCCTCTTCAGCATGGAGCAGAATCAAAGCAGCAAGCAGAAGAGATTTATCTTACAGCAGCTCCACAGAAACAACTTGAAACAACTCAGATGTGGTCCTGAGAGGCACCAGCTGTTGCGTGTGTGTGTGTGGGAAACCAAGTTCAACCTCTGTAGGTAAAACCCATCTGCTTTCAGTGTTAGGGAGAAGAAACAGCAAGCTGTGAGCCCTGTGAGCCTGCAAGCTCTGTACAACAGACTCAGAATGCAGATCTCCAGCCTTCCAGTTTCTTATTCATTTCACAGAAAACCAGACAGTGTGAAAAGGATGAATTCCACTCATTCTTCAAGCTAGTGCAAAATATTTAGTCAGTAACGTAATACTGGAGGAGAGAGCAGAGTATCTGAGCTGAACTAGGTGCCAGCTAAATAACAGAGAATCCAAGACACTGAGCAGCTCCAGGGAGCCAGCAAGAAGGGCCAGGCCATGACCCACGGCCCTGAGCTCCTGCCCCTCTGCCCTGCATCCAGCACCCACCAGACACCGGCACATTACAAACAGAGGCTCCCATCAAACCAGCCCGTGGAACAAGGGAGCTATTTCAGACACAAACACACACTGGACAGAAGAGCTTTTGTTTAGATAAGTCAATATTTTACTGCTAGCAAAAACACAGCAGTGCAACAGTCAGATCCTAACACTGCTGTGATTGTAGGACAGCCTGCGGGACTGGGAATGCCTTTGGCACAATGGAGAGTGAATGATGGGAACAGAACCAATCAAATTTATTTTTTAAAAAAATACGTATGAAGTCAGTACTTCTCTTGTAGGTTTCTGAATTACTACAAAATTCAATTTTCAGCAGTTAGAATCCAAAAGGAAGCGCTAACAAGGGGTCACTAAGCTGGGGGAAGTGTGAACTACCTAAGTGGGGCTCAGTACATTTTTGGAGATGTACTTAGATAACTTTGGGCTGGATCTGTATTTTTGCACAGCCTGTTCCCTTTCTCTCACCCTCCTGCATGAGAGCACTCAACAACTGCTGCCTTTGACACTGTTTTGATTAGAAGTCTGCTTTGGGGGAGAAGCAAGACTACTGCCAGGACAGCAGCTCTCCAGCACACTTACCTTTTATTTAGCACCATGTTTCCTAGTTTCAAGTCTCTGTGCACAATATTTTTCTGTAAAAAATATGAGCATAACATAAGCAAAAGCCTATTTATTATAGAAGTAAAATTCCATACTTGAACAAGAACACTAAAAAGATATCATGGCATCTTCATTTTCAGAAAAAAACCCAGTCAAGGTCGCAGGCAGGTTCCATCCTGGGTACTTTGTGCACTTCATTTTGATTCTGATCAGTACAGAACAAGCAAATTTTCTACTTTGAACACAAAGACAGACTTGAGAAACCAGAAACTGAAGTGTCCAGGCTCAGTAAGACCACTGTGATGAGCATTCCCTCACCAGATCCATGCTGTGCTGCCCTGCCAAGGTAGGACAGGTGTCACTGGGCAAGAAACCAAACACCCATGGAACCCATTTTTACTACAACAGTTTCTAGTTCATTGATCTCAAACTTACAGCTTGAGGTTCTGATCCCACAAATGAATTCTTACATTGTGATTTATTTTGCTTCAAAAGGAAACAGCTTGTGTTTCCTGTGTTTGATCAGGCTCTGCTCTCCTCTTTGACCGCCCCTGGCTGAGGTCACCACACTGTGGTTCACCTGCCCCACGCTCAGCTGACCCCTCTCCACAGCCCACAAACACCACGTTACCATCCAGAAACGTGAGGAGCAGAGAGGGAAGGGAATGCCTTATAGGGCTTGGGGCATGAGGTTTTATGCAGAACACTGTTAACATCCATCCCCTGTAACCTGGCCACTGCCTGCACCAGGAAGTTTTAAAGCACCTATTATGCTAATGTGGGAAAACTGAGCCTCCCAACAGTGGCAGGGGTAATGAAGCTCTCACCTTGTGTAATGCTTCTACCACTCGTACCACGTCATAAAATATCACCACTGTCTCCCGCTCGCTGAGTCTCTTCTCCTTAATGACATAATGCTGCAGATTGATCAGATCTGCTGTTTTGTCACTGAAATCGTGAGCACAGAGACAGTCCAGCACCAGGCAAATGCGCTTCTTCATCTTTCTGACCATCCTGTTGGCTTCCAGATCTTCTATAATTTCACAAGCCCGGTCCTGTAGGGAGGCAAACACAGCAGCAACACTTCAGGGCAGCTTCAGGGCACGTGTGCAGAGCTGGGAGAATAAATAACTGTAGGGTGATCTCAAAATAAGTGCAATCACAGTGCTTGGTCTTTGCCCTGAGGAGGATTTTGAAGAGATACAGGAGCTCTACCTAATGAATCACACAGAATCCCACACTAGTTTGGTTTGAAAGGGACCTTAAAGATCATCCCATTCCACCCCCTGACATGGGCAGGGACACCTTCCACTAGCCCACGTTGCTCCAACCTGGCCTTGGACACTTCCAGGGATGAGGCAGCCACAGCTTCTCTGGGCAACCCCTGCCAGGGTCTCCTCACCCTCACAGGGAGGAATTTCTTCCTTGAAGGAGTAAAGAAGGCCGAGGAAGTCTGTGCTGTTTGGCTCTGTGCCTACGTCAGCGCTGATGCTGTTCATACACAGACAGATCGAGCTGAACCCAGGGAAGCTGTGCAGCAGAGCAGCCTCTGGGAACAACAGGGATCCAACACACCATTCATGAGAAGAACAGAAATTCTCAGACACAATTAGCAGTTCTTCCACGACATTAAACAAGACACAGCTGAGCTGGACATTTGGCTTATTTCAGATCTAGTACAGATGCTCTCAAGTGAAAAATGTGTTGACAAAACGTAACCAGCAAGTCAGGCAATACCAACACCCAAACCAGTAATTCCCATCAGCCCCTCACAGCAGTGAAGAGCTCTGAAGGCACCAACTCACACAAAAACTGACCAGCACAGTGACTGGTTTAACTTGCTGAAACAGTTTATTGGCTAGTTATCCCCTTTTTAAAGGTTATCATAAACAGTGCAGAGACCAAAAAGTACAAATTTAATTCTAAAGTTGTTATTTAATTTGCTGGTGAAGCAGCTGTTGTCCCGTTTGAAGGGGACAGTGCTGAGTGCCTGTCCCACCTGTGAATGTTCCCATATTTCCCACATCCCAAACCCTGTTACATTCCACTGAACTCTGCAGATCCCCTGTTTGAAGCATCAGTGGTTAATCTCAGAGTGCTGGAACTCTAGACACACAACTACACTGTACATTACATTTAATGTACAGCACACACTGTACATTAAATAAAAGCAGCTCAATCCATCCGCAATCCCTGGCATTGCCCCAGCCTGGATGGTGACCAACATACCTGGAAGAGCCCGTGGTGATGGACCACTCCTTCCTGGTTGTGGAGCAGGGAAAGGAGAGAATACTCCGTGTGCAGCAGCATCTTGCCCTGTCGCTCCTCCTGGGTTTCTATTCCTTTGTCACCCCTTTCTTCTAAGGTGAGAATCTTCAGGAGAAGGGAAAAGATCTTTACAGTTCCCAGAAAAACACACATGTCCCCAGTCCTCTCTCATTTTTGGAACCCCCGTGTGTTTAACGGCTGATGGAATTGCTCTCATGGTCGTGCCCTTGCCATAGACCTGGCTGAACTCAGTACCACCTGTACAGAACGGGCAGCAGCAGCTTCATAACCACAGAAAAGTGGCTCAGGTGGCTGTTTGCAAATATCCCAGGTGATTTTTTCCCGCCTGGAGATGCCCTATTTCGAGCACAGATCCAAGGGCTCTGGGAGATCAGCAGAGGCCTTGTCTCAGGGCTGATAAGGACACAGATCTGTGCCTGGCAGCATTGCCCTGCCAAAGGGAAGCTCCAGCAGCTGTGTCTGACTGCACCAGTTCAGCCCACACTGCTCCCTGCCCAAGCGTTTCTGCCCTGGAGATCTGGGAGCTGCAGTTTGCTTACCTTCAGCTGATAAAAGTCATCTGTCCCGTCCTTTCTCGCCAAACACTGAACAATACTTGGCACAGGGGAGTTACCTAAACGTGGACCTACAGCACAAAGCAGAGACAGACTTGTTTTCTCTCCAGCAGCAGTGACTAACCCGGGTTACATCAGCGTCACGCAGCTACGTTTGCTCAAACCAAGTTCCCTTTTTCCAGCAGCCTGAGTGCATTTCCACAAATCTAAAGCAAAAAACCCAAAGGTCTTAAACTCTGAAACCGTTTGGGACAACGTTTCATTTGTTCCCTGGAGAAACACTTATTCAAAGCCCAAACAGGGCCCAGCTGTTTGCAGAAATCCTCATTTCTGCATGTCTGAACCACATGGCTCTTGCACTCACAGCAACACCCATGGCAACTGCTCCTGCCACACCTGGGAACCAGCTGCCACCTCTGCAGGGACAGCTCACATGTGTCCAAATTTGCCCAAATTTCAAGTTAACATACAGTCTCCACTCCTCAGTTTAAACAAATCAGCTCCAATTGATCATCCATTGGTTTCCATGACAAAGTCCACAATTTTTGACAGTTTATATAATTAGTTCTGAACCAATAAGTATTCCAGCAACTCTCCAGAGCTGGCAGAGTGGCCTCACCTTGGCACATACCACTTCTAGTGGCCACAAGTGCAGTATTACATCGCCCCTGTGCTGATCTGACAGCACATTCCAGGCCAGCAGGGTCGAACATCTTCCCAGAGCTCTAACTAAACAGCCCCCAGATGAATTTGCTCTCTAACAAAGCTTAAGAATGTAGTTTAAAAAATAAAAGGAGATAAAAACAAGGGCTCATATTTCTCTCCAAAGCTCTGCCTGCCTTTCAGCATTGGCATCGCACATCATCTCAGCTCAACCAAGGCTGCTCTGCACATCCAGTGACTCGCACACTTGGGTAAGACACTGAGCTACACACCCGCCTTCCCTCATTCCATGGTGCCTTGTATTTTCAGTTTTGCCATCAGCGGCTCCACTGACAAGCGCAGAGCCCCCTCCCTGCTTACCCAGGATGAAAGGACCTGCTCTCTTGGCGTTATTGCCAGAAATCCCCGCGCACAGAGCCTTTGCCTTGGCGGATGTTTCCCCAGCTCCTCTGTCCGATGCTCGCCGCTTCATCCTCAGCTCTTGAAATGGAAGAGAGACCACATGCAATGAGCCACCAAGATATTTTCTCCTGCTGTCCCTGATTTGTACTGTAATGCTCTCACCTCCAGATGCACTGGAGGCTCTGCCTACTCGTGTGTCTACACACAGCCCTGGCTCCCTGGCAGACCAGGGGTGGGCTGGAGGCTCCGAGCATTTCTCAAGGCATAAATCAGCCTCGTTATTCAGGGCAACATTTCTTAAAACAGTTGTTTGAAAGACATAGTGGGAACATGTCAAGATAATTAAAGCTTGTTTTACAGCAAAAACAAGTTTGCAAATTAACATATTCCAAAAACCTCTGAAAGAAGATGCTCAAGTTATCCCTGTGTATGGGTGGCTGCTGCTGCTGCTGCCCAGGGGCTTTTGGGGGATCCTCACAAGGTATCACAGCCACCCACCAAGCCCCTCAGAGGCTCAGTCTGTTCCTCAAACTGCCAAGAATGCACAAAACTGACCATAAAAATTAGTATCTTTCACCTTTCCCAACAAGGGCATAGTAAACAAATGTTAGTTACTCTGAGATTCAATTAATTTCATAATGACTTTTCAAAAATTTATTTTTAGCCTTGAAAAAAGTCCCCTCTCTCTTTGTACCTCTTTAGGTTCTGCCTTTGTTACATCTCCATCTACCTACATCCAATGTAGCTGAAATTTGGAGTCCAGCATCCATCAGCTCCAGCCAGAGGGAGTTTTGTTCCCAGCACACCTCCTCGCTTTCAGCTTAAAGACTTTCACAAATATCATCACATTGAATATTTGTGCTCTTGCTTTTTAAAGATATTTTAGGGGGTGGATATGAAGAGGAAACAAGCACAGCTCCATTCTCGCACTCAAACCAAACCTTGGGAGTTCTTCCCCAAGAGGTTACTACAGCAGAGCGGAAAACATATTTTTTTGGGCTGCACTTATTTGTTTTTAAAAAGCCGCAGTGTTTCTTCACGCAAGAGACTGATAAAGCACCTCCATCTGAGTGCAGTTCCCCCTCTGGCAGTCCCGCCCTTTCTGTGGACACAGGCTGATCTCACTGCATTGATTCATCCAGCAGCACCTGTCCCCAGGAGCAGCAACAGCCAGGGAGATAAGGGGAGGAGACTTGCAGCAGACTTTGCACCCCTGCACTCCCAACTCCCACTGCCTTCCCACCTCAACAGAGCAGTGTCACCAAGCCCAGAGGGCTGGACACAACAGACTCCTGAGCCCCACATGCTCCTTGTTCCCTTTATTCCATATCCCTGACCCAACATCTGATTGCGCCTTATAAACTCCTCCACTCCTTGCACATCATCATCTCTGGAAACATGTGAGTAACATTTCCACTGGAGAAACCCCCCTGCACAGGAACTCTGGGATAAACCCGTTGTGCAATCCAGCTGGACACGCTCACTGGTGCAAGTGGTGTCATTGTAAACAAGGACTCACGTTGTTCAGCATCAACTGTATCGTTACTCTTCTTCCAAACTAGGTTTTCCAACGTCTCAGGAGACAGGAGTCATCACCTTGGAGAAGGCTGGATGGGCAAAAGGTCGAGGACTCTGTAATATGAAACAGGAGACACTTGATGCTGCGGTTCTGGCTTATTCTGATTAGGATGATGTATTTGGGATGAAGCTGGAGACCTGATTCAGAGGGTTTTGTCCCACTCTGTTCCCTCTCTGCACAGCCTTCCTGTTTGCAAAAGCAGAGGTGAAAAATGGAATCACATGAGTAGCACCGGGCTGCACCTTTTCCCACCCAAATACCACAGTGGTCAGTACTTATCAGCGAGGATTAACCCAAGTTCGTATTTAAGCCTGGCTCATGGCAAATCCTAGCTCATGGGAAGTTATGTTGGACATGAGCAAAACCCCTCCATTTCAACACAACATTACATGGGTAAAAGCTGGAGCTCAGCCCAGTTTCCTGCACGAGAAGGCAGGTCCCAGTGTTGCCTCACTCCTTCCTGGGCAAACCTGGCCAGGGACAGCTCAGACCCGAGTCGTCAGTGCTCCCAGGGACAGAGCCTCGGTTCCCATTGGAAAGGCTTCCCTGAGAGCAGGCGGAGTTTGGATCAGGCAGGCTTGCGGAGGAGTCGCTGGCTGGGGGATTACAGGGAACGTTTGCAGGGCAGATCCCAAGGAAAGCAGGCTGTTGCGTTAAGTGTATGAAATTTGGCCAAAAACACACCCCTTGTGTCCCAGCTGGTCCGTGGAGACCAGGATCATCCCATTCTGGGAGCAGTGAGAGGAAGTCTCCCACTGACTGTCTCCAAGGGCTTTGGGTTCTTCCTCCTCACCAAGGGGAATTTCTGTGCCCCTCACACACAGCCCAATATTCTCCTCCTCCCCCAGTGTCACACACAGCACGATCTACGTGGGGAGTTGAGTAAGAGTCGTATGTGGTAGCATGCCCTTCATTAAGCTGATTAGCATATGCAGGGGGTGAGTTTTAATACATAAATGACCTTTAACCAGGCAAAAGTTACTTTTTGGCCATAGTGTCCTTCAAAGTTTCAGTCACAGGACTTTGTTTTGCTCTTCAGCGCCAAACCAGGCCCATCCTGTCTGCACTGTCCCTCCTCCCATGGCCAGCTCAGCCTTCCCGACATTAGCCAGGCACAATTCCACCCCCAAAGATAACGTGGAATGTGCGCAGGGGAAGCCTCAGCCCTTTCCTGGCTCCTCACTCATTATCCCACATGAGATGTGAGGAGAAGGAGCAGGGGGCAGCTGGGTGGGCTCTGCTCCCCTCCGTCTCCACAGCACCCAGGGAGATCCCCTATGCAGGAATGTTAATGTTACTGGAGGCTCTGGAAGCTGACCCATTCTCTAAGAGTAATTATATGTATATTTATATATATCTATATCTATATATATATAAGAAGCCCATTGGATGACTCAGTGCAGCCTGTGTTCCGCTGCGCTGCCCTTCCGGGAAGGGAAGCCTGCTCCCGAAACGGAGCCCTGACTCACCGGCTTCTTGGAACCACACGGACACTCATTCAACTTCTTCCCTAAGCAAAAAGTTTGCCCAAAACCAGGCACAGAATTTCTCTGACCAGAGGAGAAGGAAAAAATCCCAGGGCGCCGGTGAAGCACGAGGGGCTGGGGCACCCCCAGGCTGTTGGAAGGCACCTGGGAAAGCATGGGCTGGCTGAGCTTTGCCAGCTGGGAGACAGGAACAGCTCTGGCAGCCCCTGCTGAACCCCCCCACTGGAAAAACTCCTTCCTCACCCAACCTGCCGATCAGTTGAATATCAGGCATGTGAGCAAGGCACAGCCAGCACCTGGGAGTACAGGAGCCCAGCACACCTTACCTCCACCCACAGCCAGCTGTGGCCAGTCTCCAGCTCCTCAGGGACAAAAAAAGCTTCTAGAGTCCAAGTCACACATCAGGGAAAGCAAATTCCATGCCAGCCCACCTCCCGTAGGCATCAGGGGAAACTCTGAAGCACTGGGTTCCAGTACGTAATCTCAGCGCAAGCAACAAGCCGGGCTTTCTTCAAGCCCTTCTGATGCATCAACACATGAGATAGCCAAGGACTCATCTCTGGGAGTTCCCTCTTTGGTTACATAAACACCAAACTCAGCTTAACCCTTTCGTGCTGAAGCACAGGCCACATGCCCTGGGAAAAATCCCTGCTCCAGCACAACACCCTCCCAGCAGGAGCCTGGAAATGCAGCTGCAGCACCCAAGGCTCAGCCACTGCCCCAGCACGAGTCCCCAGTAACAGGCTGCTCCCGTGGTCAGGCGGTGCTCACCTTCCAGACCCCATCAGGTGAGGGGTTTGGTGTATTCTGAAGTTTTATTTCTCATTTATTGCTGATGTCGCTACTGATATGCCATAACACCCCCTGCAGCAGGACCTCTGTGCTCAGTGCACGGCATGACCCGCACACGTGCTGACACTTCCCAGCGAGGTGTGGCCGCAGTTTCTCCCAGCAGTGACTCACCTGGCCCTGACTGGAGAGGAATGAAGTTCCCTGCACACAGTGCCAGGCCAACAGTTGCTGGGGTTTGCAGTATGACAACACACTGACAGACTCAACGAAAAATGACTGACCAAAAAGAGGCATTTCACAGAGAAAATGGCCATGGGCACACAGAGCTCCCTCTGTCCAGCAACAGCTTCCAGCTGGATCTCCAAGGCAGGAGAGAGGCGCATGCTGTACCAGCCCAGAGCACCCTGAGCCTCTGTACTGATAACACCCACTTTATTCCACCTGAGCAGGGTGGGCAGCTCAGGCACCAGTCATAGGGCTGTCCCTAATCCCAGGATGGTTTGGCTTGGAAGGGATCTTAAAGCTCATTCCACTCACTGTCATGGGCAGGGACACCTTCCACCAGCCCACGTTGCTCCAAGGCCCGTCCAACCTGGCCTTGAACACTTCCAGAGATGGGGCAGACACAGCTTCTCTGGGCAACCTGTGCCAGGGCCTGCCCACCCTCACAGGGAAGAATTTCTTTCCAATAATCCCACTTAACCCTGAACTTTGGCAATGGGAAGCCATTCCCCTTGTTCTACTCTAGGCCCTTGTAAATACTCTCCATCTTTCTTGTCAGCTCCTTTCAGATACTGGAAGGCCACAATTGGTTCACCCTAAAGCCTTTTCTTCTCCAGGCTGAACAATCCCAACTCTCTCAGCCTTTCCTCACAGCAAAGCTGCTCCAGCCCCCTGATCAACTTGGTGCCTCCTCTGCACTTGCTCCAACAGGTCCACATCCTTCCTCTGCTAAATCACAGCACAGCTCCATGCCTACGAGGTTTCCCCTGCCTCTTCCAAGGAGACAATTCCCTAACAATCTGAGAACAAAACACAACCGAACTCTGCTTTTAAGGAACATGATGATGTGACCAAACCCTCAGCATGGATGCCACAGAGAAACAAACAAAGGATGCAGCACAAGCCCCCCAGCACAGGGGAAATGCACCCTGACCACCACCAGCCCAGGTCCTGTGCCAGCAGGGGAGTGTACCCATGCTGTCCCTCAGGTCACACCTCACCTGGCTGAGTAGGATATGTTAAGCCCATACCTTAAGGCTCTAAAAGGCTCCCCAAAATACCAAAGAACTGAAACCCCAACATCAGTGCAGCATATCCCACCACAACCAGGGCAAGACGAGGAGCCCCAAACCCCTCATGTCACAGAGTAAAGGTGCCATCCCCACAGGCTCCCCCCCCATCAGTGAGACCTTTAACACCCTCAGGTCCAGCACAGGCAGTGAAGCTCCCAAAGAGCAGGTGAGAACAGGGACCAGCACCGGGCTCTGGGTGTGGGAGACCCCCACAGCTCCCTCAGTCCCCCAGGAGAGCTCCCACGGGGAGCAGGGGGCAGGTTCAGCCCCCTCGAGGAGCTCCCATGGGGACCAGGGGGCAGGATTCGTCCCTGCAGCACCTGCTGGGTGTTACTCACTCTCACCCCAGAGGTGCAGCCCTCACCTACTCACTGCTCAGGCACACGAGGCTCCTCCTCGGCACAGAGGACTCAATTCAGAGATTCCTGCCCACACTGGAGGTAAAACGAGCCCCAAACCAGGCTGGGCCCCCCTCGGCCCTCCCGCCTCGCCAGCAGCAGCAGCAGCGCCCGGAGCCCCAGAGAAAGGGACAAACGAGCCATTTTACTACGGGGCGTTTTCAACCCCAGCCGGTGCACGAACCCTCCGCTGGCGAGCACCGGTGACACCGTGACCCGGCACGGACGTGGTGCCCGGGCCGGTGACCGGCCCTGGGGCAGCGTTCCCCCGGTCACCCCCGGGCCCGGTTCCACCGGCTTCGCTCACCCACGGCCCCGGCCCCGTTCCCCTCTCACTCAGCCACGGCCCCGGTGCCGGTTTCCCCCCTCAAAAACTCACCCACGGCCCCCTTCCCCTCACACTCACCCATGACCCCGTTCTCCCTCACAGACTTACCCACAGCCCCGTTTCCCCCTCACAGACTCATCCACGGTCCCGTTTCCCCTCACAGCCCCGTCCACGGCCTCGTTCCCCTCGCAGACTCACCCACGGCCCCGCTGCCCTCACAGACTCACCCATGGCCCCGCTCCCGGCCCCGTTCCCCTC
>VWZF01001858.1:63605-78714 GCA_013396755.1 Sclerurus mexicanus
AACCCAGGGCTGTCCACGTGCTCCAAGGGCTGTCCCGGTGTTGTCCCGGTGTTTCCAGGGCTGTCCCGGTGCTCCCAGGGCTGTCCTGGTGTTCCAAGGGCTGTCCCGGTGTTCCTGGTATTCTCGGGGCTGTCCTGTTGTTCCCGGTCTGTCCTGGTGTTCCCGGTGTTCCCGGGGCCGTCCTGGTGTTCCAGGTGTTCCCGGGGCTGTCCCGGTGTTCCCAGGGCTGGTCACAGCTCGTCCATCAGCGCCAGCAGGTCCTCACCCTTCCCGGCGCTGTCCGGGCATGGCTCTGCCACCTCCATCTCGCCCAGGATCCGGGACAGCTCCTCCCGCCGCTCCTGTGGGACAACACCACCATCAGGATGGGTCCCTTCCCCACTCAGCTCACCCTGGTGTTCCTCAGGATTCGAATTCCCTTAGGGAACAACCACCGGTTGCACCAGCTTGGTGGAAAACTGGCCTGTAGTTACTTAGGAGCTTAAGTGAAATGGGGTAAAATGCTATTTTTAAGTCACCGCTCTGGGTGAGATTCAGCTCTTAGCGAGGCAGGGATGGTGAGAACCAGCGATGGGAAACATGGTACCTGTGTGGCTTCGATGTTGATCACCTTGTAGGACAACTCCTCTGGTCTAGTCTGTGCAGCGTGTCTGCATGAAAAACATGGAAAGGGTGGTTTATCCCATGAAGACACACAAGGCAAGGATAAAACCAGGTTTCATGAGGCTCCTGCGGGCATGAAGGATGCCCAGAGGAAGCCTAAAGGGCCAGGGTGGACACCTGCTCTAGTGGAAGGCGTCCCTGCCCAAGGCAGGGGTGGAACTAAAGAATCCTTAAGGTTTCTCCCAACCCAAACCATCCTGGGATTCTGTGAAGTCTGGACAATGATCCTAATCCTACTTGTCCAATTAATGTGTCAACCCCAACTGGGAGGCATTTTTCTGTTAAGTGTAGAAGAGCAGGAACATCTCTGTAGTTGAGATTCCAAGATGGTAAAAACATCCCGCCGAAAGGGCTGGAGGGACCTCCCTGTCCCTCCACACAGACCCAAGCACAGATCCCAGCCAGTGGCACTANTTACCCCCTCTCCCCAGTCACTCCCACTCACCCCGCAAACCCCCCCACCTTGCACACTGGGGTCCTCCGCGTCCCCCCCGCACACACACACTCCCATGTCACCCCCATGTCCCCCAACCCACCCCGGTGCCCCGCGGGTCNCGAGGCAGGGATGGTGAGAACCAGCGATGGGAAACATGGTACCTGTGTGGCTTCGATGTTGATCACCTTGTAGGACAACTCCTCTGGTCTAGTCTGTGCAGCGTGTCTGCATGAAAAACATGGAAAGGGTGGTTTATCCCATGAAGACACACAAGGCAAGGATAAAACCAGGTTTCATGAGGCTCCTGCGGGCATGAAGGATACCCAGAGGAAGCCTAAAGGGCCAGGGTGGACACCTGCTCTAGTGGAAGGCGTCCCTGCCCAAGGCAGGGGTGGAACTAAAGAATCCTTAAGGTTTCTCCCAACCCAAACCATCCTGGGATTCTGTGAAGTCTGGACAATGATCCTAATCCTACTTGTCCAATTAATGTGTCAACCCCAACTGGGAGGCATTTTTCTGTTAAGTGTAGAAGAGCAGGAACATCTCTGTAGTTGAGATTCCAAGATGGTAAAAACATCCCGCCGAAAGGGCTGGAGGGACCTCCCTGTCCCTCCACACAGACCCAAGCACAGATCCCAGCCAGTGGCACTAGGAGCAAGGCTGGGCATCACAGGAGACACCTGGAGCAGCATAACAAAAGGGCTAAGCCCTGCTGGTCTGTCCCTAAAGCTTGCTGAGGGCCAGCTTTGGTCTCCAGGGCTCCCCATGTGACACCCCAAACCCCAAACCAAGCAGGACAAGAACATACTCCTCCTCCTCGTCGGTTGTGAACAAATTCAGCCGAAATCCCGTCTCACCACCAGCAGGTTTCTGGATGTCCAAACCCCCCAGCAGCCGAGCCAGGAAGTTCAGCTCTTCCTTAGCAAGAGGGTTGGGGGCTGTGTTCTGCAGGAAACAGCAACAGGCCCATTGGGCACTTACCAGGGAGTTTTGTTTTCTCATATTCCATAAGTGTCCTTCAGAGGGATATAAAGACATTTCTGTGTTGTTCCTAGGGACAGGCTGTGCAGATAACCAGTAACCACCAGCTGTATATTGGGAATGGCTGCTTGAATTTACAGACCCAGGATGAGGTGATTTTCCAGCTAAATTAAACAGCTGAGAAATCTGTAAGCCTGGCTTTGTTTTCTGAGGAGACCGAAAGAGAAGCAAGCACACTCTTGCATAAACCTGTGGGTTCTTTGGGAAAACATGCCCTTCCCCTGGCTCCAAAGGGACCAAGGGGGACTGGATGAGGCCCTGAGAAGGACAGAAGAGCTTCCCTGAAGTTATCCCATACCTGGAGACCAATTCAACCAGTGACAGGACCACGACAACACTGACCTTCGCATGGGATGCCATGTTTTTGGATGATCCTGCCATGTGTGTCTCCACTGGCCGACTCACACTGTACCTAGAGGGAAAAACACACAAGGAAGAAGTTACTGGGATGAGGGACAGGAACTGGAGGGAGCAGCACAGGATCCAGGACACAGCTTCTGAACAATCCATATCCATCAACATTTGGTTCAGGTTTCTACACAGGACAAAAAGTACTTACATATTTGTTCCAAGTTTGAGGACTCTGTCTCCATAAAGCTCAAAAGATCCTTCCCTTTGTGGAGTAACGTAATTCCCAGCAGTGGTGAACTCAGTCCTTTTAATTTCCACTCCTTTGTGATTGAATATCCTTAAAACCGAGGCATTATTGAAATATTTAATAGTTTTACTCCTGATTTTCAGTACCTACTTCCTCTGCTTCCTGCACAAGGGAAATAAACTCCTGTTCTGTATGCTGGTAAATCCCTCTTTTACAGGATACATTACTAATAGCTCATTTACTGGGATGGAGAATTCCAGAAGCAGCTCAGCGTTTCATTGCTGGGCAACTTAGCCCCAGATCCTACCCTTTAAATAGTATTTACTGGAGTTCGGCTATCCCTGCAACAGGAATGGCACTTTGAGCTGGATTCCTGAGACCTCTGGGACCCTGAGCAGCCCCACACAGGCACAGACTCACCTGATGAGCCCTGGGACCTCTGTCCCCCACGGGACAGGCCCCGAGATCGGCAGCACAAAGCGACCATTCGAGTTCTGCACTTTGTCCTTCAGGAAGATGGAGACCTGCAAAAGAACATCACACCCTGGGGAGAGTCAGCCACCTGCCTCCTGACCCCAGTTCTCTGAAGTCTGAGCTTGAGCCTCCCTGCCTAGGCTGGGGCAGGTTTGGATGTGTATGTAGAGACTAGGATACAAAGCCTGTAATATGGAGTCATGGTCCAGAGGGTGGGAACTGCTCTAAGATTAAAAAAATTATATTAAAAAGTATGTCCCATTTAAACATTTGAGTGTGATCAGTTTATTTACAGAATATCAAGGCTTCAAGCTCAGATTCTGAGTTTCACACCAAGTCTCTAAAAGGAAAAACAGATTTATCAACTAGCAAATCATACTGGTAGAGATTCCTTTTTCTCATTGCGTTTTAGAATTTTTCAGTATTATTGTAGTAGATGTGCTCCATTTGTGAAATCTGAGTGCAATTACAAGCACACCAAGATGACTGAAAAGCACACGTAACAAACCCAAACCAAATCCCTTTGTATTCCATCCCCAGTTCCCTGTCATTCTCCCCAGCTCCCTGTCATTCTCCCCACCTTTTTTTGGGCAGTTTTATGGCGCTCTTACCCTGATGTGCATGTCCTGAAAGAAAATGAGGAGTGTTTGCCTGATGAGCTGGAATTCACCATCAGAGAGACAGCTGTATGTCTGGAAAAGGCAAACCATCATGAAAGGCTTTGCAGGTGTTCCATGTCCCACCCAGGGAAAAGGGGGAGACAAGTATCTCAGAATACTCTGAGACACAGAATACACACTATATTCTGACCCACTTGCAGGGGAAGCAGAGATGCTGTAAGGGGGAATGCTGGTCATTATCAGTAATTACTGTTTGTGACTAAAAGTCTGATTTAATTTCTGCTGGAGTCAGTGGAGACTTAAATCAGGTTGAATAAGCGGTATATTGATTTAAACTGGGCCAGTGGAAAATCACCACTTGGCTCACAGACATGTCCAGTGCAGTATTTATTCTCTAAGGTTAACTTGAAAGAGGCAAAAACCCATAAAATCAAACCCCAATGTGTCCCACCCTTTTTCTGAGGATTCTTACTTCGATCAGCTGCCGGAAGGTCTCGTCCACCTGGTTCAGAATGGCAGGGGACTCATAGATGAAATCCTTGATGGCATCCAGGTGGTTGAACGTGACCAGCAGAATGTCCCTGGGCCGAGGGCACAGCAGCACTTGGTATTTGAAGGCCATGGTCATCAGGTCGTAGAGCTGCAAGGGAAAGGAATGGAATTGGGGAAGGGGCTGGGGCAGCAGGAGCAGCTGAGGGAGCTGGGGGGGCTCAGCCTGGAGAAAAGGAGGCTCAGGGGGCACCTTCTGGCTCTTTGCAACTCTCTGATGGATCCAGGGGAGGGTTGGGTTCTGCTCCCAGGGAACAAGGACAGGAGAAGAGGGAATGGCCTCAAGCTGTGCCAGGGCATGTTCAGGAGAAATTTCTTCATGAAAAGGGCTGTCAGATGTTGGAAGGGGCTTCCCAGAGAGGTGGTGGAGTCCCCATCCCTGAAGGTGCCCAGGGAATGACTGGATGTGACACTCAGTGCTCTGGGTTGGGTGACAAGGTGGGGGTCAGGCACAGGTTGGACTCGATGGCCCTGGAGGGCTCTTCCAACCTGAGTGATTCTATGAATTTCAGCAACCCTGAAACCCGAGTGGAGGGCTCTCTGGTAATCCCAGTCCTGCCTAAATCCCATTTTTGCCTAAACTGGCTGTTTCAGGCAGTAATTCTAGTACTTGCAGTTTCCAGGCCACGAGTATCAGTATGGAAATACAGACATTTATATGCAGCCACAGAGGTGTATGTTTTTAATACATACGAAAACATCCGATAAACAAATGCTTAGGGAACTTCCTAAAATCAAACACTGAGCTACAAAAGCAGAAATACTCTGTTCTGAAGTAGCTGATAGCACCATGGATCTCCCAAAAGCTTCTCTGGCCGAGAGTCATTTTTACAAAGAAAGCAAAGAGGAAGAGGGCTGTTAGAACACGGCAAAGCCACGGGCTGATTGCCACGACAGAAACTCGTGAGGGACAGCAGGGAAGCAGAGCCAGGCTGGGCAGGAGGTCCCTGTTACCTTGTCCATGCTGGCCTGGTTCAGTCTCATGATGGAGGCGTGAGCCAGCCGGTCGTACACGGTCCTCAGGGCTTTCTTGGAATAGAGCTCCTGGGGCTTGAACAGCTCCTCCATGAACTTCATATTGAACATGGTGGAGATGATGTCGTTCATGACTGCAAAGACAAGGGGGACCTGCTGTTCACTTGCCAGCAGCCCATCCCTGGGGTCCATCCCACACGGACACCGAGAGCTCACCTGTGAGAGTGGGGACAGAGCACGGGAGAGGGGGAACAGCACCTCCCAATCCAACCCTCCCTGGGCCCCCCGGGGCACAAACCACCTGAGCTGAAGGCAGCAGTCCCTGTTTTCCAGGGGGAATAAGGCTGGCTTCGTTATCCTGGTTTTACAGCTGTTGGTTGTTACCTTTCACTTCTGAACAATGTTGTTTACAGGCTGCTCTGACGTGTTGTTGTCTAGGAAAGCTCCAGTTCTGCTTCCTAAGGAAACTTCTGCATCACTCCTGAGTTCTGCAGACTGCAGAACTGCCTGTCCCTTGTTGCCCTCTGACACTGCCAGTCTATTTTTTTCCCTCTCAACAGAAGCTCCTGAACGACTCAGGGCTCTCTGCAGGCTTTATTCCAAATGGATTAAAACTGGCAGGTATTTAAGGAAGCATTTATATCCCTGGGGTCTGTGTCAGCCCGTTTGGGGCTCTCACAGCTGCAACACCTGCAGGCACTGGAGTGGCTCAAAAGGCAGAACTTCAAACTTCCTTATGCGTGGTTCGTTCTTTTTAGGTGTAAATTTAGACATGGAGCTGTTTTGTGACTTACTGAGGGATTTGTAGAGCTCAGGAGTGCTGAGTGTGAGGGCTGTGATCTGGATACTGAGCTTTTAATGCAGAGAAGATGGAAAACATTTTGCAGGGGTTCAAGCAAATGCAGCATCTGAGCTTTTGTGCTCAATCGGATATTTTATTATCTCCCTAATAGACTTTGCAGAGTTATCACCACTAAACATTTATTTCTCTATCAAAAGAATGGTAAATGAAAATGTCAGGTCACGCAGATTACTGTACAAGCATGGATTTTCCTAAGCAGGTGACTGTTACTGAAGCCCATAATGCCAGACAATTCTTGTGGATTAGAAAAATCTCAGAATAAGTAATAAAAAGAAAAGGAAAAAGAGGAGAAGTGAACATAGAGGTAGTGGTGGTGATGAGTGGTTTGAACTGCTGCCCTAATGATTCCCTGGGGGGGTCAAACACCTGGCTTTTCACACTGTCCTACACCAACAGCCAAAAGAAAGGTCATGTCCCTGTCACTTCACCTCTTCCAACAGGATTAACTCCCCGGGAACGTTGCTGGGAATGCTGGGAGCCTGGGCAGACAAGGCTGTGTTCCTGAGGGCAGGGGTCTCCTCAGGTGATTCCCCCTCCTCACTAAACCTGCTGGTTACAGGTTCCTCCTGCACTGGTCACACACAGCTCAGCAGCCCCTGCCCCGCACCTGGCAGGGCTCACTGGTCCTGGTTTAAGTACCCAAAAAATACAGACAGATTCTGAGCAGAGGATTACAAATACAGCTAAGTACGACCACCAAAAAAAATTCCTCCTTCCTCCCTTCCTTTCAAAGCAACTGACCATAAAAAAATCCCTACTTGCAATCTGAGGCAGAAGTCCTCACTTTTTTGAGTGAAGAAAATCGAGTATCTGTTTCACTTTGCAAGGAATCAATTATGACAAAAATAAGAACTTTAACCTTATACTGCTATCAAGAAAGGTAATTTTAATCTGCCTGTGTGTGCTGCCCACACAAAGGCTTCTCCTGTCTTTGGAGAGTCAAGACCCAAAACACCACCAGGAGACAGACACGTCCCAGTACAGTGATTTCTCAATGGAGTTGAAGCTCTGTGTGAACCACACACCCAGCCTGACACAAATTACCTTCTGGAATTAAAACCTCTCGTGTGGGCCATAAAAAGAACTGAGAAAGACATAAAAAAATATATCACAGTAAAGGGCAAATCTCACACAGTTTGATAGTAAATCAGTCACATGTTTGCTAATGACACAGCAAAGGTCTCAGGGAGGCCCCGGGGAGCTGCTCACACCAGTGTGGCCATGGCAGGTGACACTGGAGCACTGGCCTGGGGACATGGCACAAGCAACACAGCAGAAAGCAACTGAGCAGAGAGGGGGGTCATCAGCTGGGATGGGAAACCAGTATAGCCAACCAGGCAACTCCTCGCTGGTTTGGATGGGATAATCTGGAATGTGTTATTACGCTTCTGAGATACTAAAAGCTGGTTAAAGGTGTTATTGGGAAACAGGGTGTAATGGTAGCAAAAATAAGCTGGGGCAAACTCCAGGATATCAATATTTACCTTTAGCAAATATTAAAACCTACCAATGATGCTTATTTTGAAAGCATGAATCATAAGCCTGATCTCTGGTAAAAAAGGGCTGCTCAGAAGGACACTGGAAGTTCTGCTCATGCTCACTTAGCAAAAACTTGAGATTCAAGAGGTTCATTTTCTCACCCAGCTCTTCAGCCCTTGCTGGAGGCTCCTGTTCCAGATTCCAGAGGGAAATGTGTTCACACCTCAGCTGCATCCCTGCAAAAGCCGAGGGCTCAATCCCACCCTCAGGAACATTGCAGTCAGGATGAGCTTGGCTGAGGTGTGGGCACTTTTGGGATCACTCTGCCAGGTGTGACCACCAGCACAGGTGGAGAAGTAGATAGGATGGGAATGCCTTCAATCTTCCCTGGAGTTCCCCTGTCCAAACCCTGAGCAGTGAACTAGATAAAACCTTAGAAAAATGGAGTGTACCCAATACTCCTGCATTTAAGCAGAAAACCAACCTCTACAATGCTCACACAATTACATGCTTGCATTAAAACAATGCTAGAGAAGCACCAATTATTTTGACAGGAAAGACCACTGGAATGATACATTTTGATCCATTCATAGTCTTGGTCAAATTAACAACTGATTTTTGAGGCCGTATGATTTTGAGATATCATCTGTTTTCTCTCAGATCTACGAAGTGCATTTTAAGGACCAGGTGAGCGTCACTGTTCATCTGTGACACTGCCTGAAGGCTGCAGGAGCAGCCCCGGGGGGTTCAGGCAGGATGAGCCCCAGGTGAGCACGTGGGGTTGGACTGGTGCATGCAGCCAGCAGTTACTGTACCTCGTTTCCTGTCCACATCTGTCCATTCATCTACACGAAGCATATAAAACAAAACATCATTCAAGACGTAAGAACAAGAGTTGCAAGGAGAAGAAAAGAAATAAACTAAAAAAAAAAAAGAAAATAATTAAAAAAAAATAAATGCTAACTAATGGATTTTGCCTCTTCTCATCAGCATTTAGCACTGGAGAATCCTGCCCTCCCCTTGGATAAAATCCTGCTGTTTCAATGCACATCCAATTTTACCCTTTGCATCGAGCTTGGAAAGTTTTTGGTTGTGTTTTGTACTTACAAGTGAACAATATTTGAGCGAACAGCTTTAAGCATCAACAAACACTTCAGTGTGGATGAACCACATCTCAGTGAAATTAACATCCAGTCACCTGGAAGGTAAAAACCCACGTGTGGATAAACTAGAACAGATCCAATTCTCCTGCCAAGATGCTCCACCAAGATGTAATTTAGTTTGAACTCTAAACTCAGCCCTGTATGAACAGCAGTAAACTTTTGTCAGATCATTCTCTCAGGACACACTTGAACAATTACAAATTTCACCCTCACAACAATAGAATAATTACACAGTGAACCCTTTGTTGTTTGGCACTTCATACAGGACAGGCAGAAGGGATAAATGCAACAACCTCTTCAATACCGAGCTCAGAGCAAATTGATTTTTTATTAAAACATCTCGGAGCTTCCCCAGGCACGTTCCCCATCCCACGACAGGGAGCTGCAAGGACTCGTAAAGCAAAGGAAAACAAAGGGGTATTGGTTGGGCTGTGAGTTGGAGTTTTGTGCCACGTGTGAAGGCACAGGGTGGCACAAGGATTTTGGCCAAATGCAGCTTGAGAGATTGTATAAAAGCCACACAAGGGTTTCAGGAGCCGTGTTTGTGTCATTTGAATTTAACACAACTGTCTGTGCTGCTTCTGCACAGGCTTTGCAAATTTACTCCTGGACACTCCTTCCCATTGCAAAGCCACCTGATCCGCCCCAAACAATCCAGGACCCGGGCTGGCATAACCAAACCCCGAGTTCTTTCGAGTCCAAAAAGCGCGTTTTTGAAGCTTTAACCCCCAAACCAAGCCCAGACACACCGACGCGGGCTCCGACCCCCCCTTGCCTGCGAGAATCTCCCAAACCACCCCCAGCAGCACTTTTGGGATGCTGCTCCCACAGAAACTTCCCAGAGCCCATCCACTCGGGGCAGCCCTCCCCACTTCGGGACAGAGGGTTAATTACCGCGGTGATCACCGCGCTAATTACCGCGGCGGAGCCGCTAAACCCGGGGCGAGGGCACTCGGCGCTCGGCAGCATCCCCCGGTGCCAGCGCGGCGCATTCCTGCATCCCGCAGCAGCATCCCTGCATCCCGCAGCAGCATCCCGGGAGCCACCCGAGCCGGTCCCGGGGAGCCCGGAGAGGGGGCAGAGCCCAACCTGGGGGCACTGGGAGCGGAGGGACCCCGGCGGGGGCGGTGGAGGTGGGTGGGATGTGGGATGCGGGATGCAGGACCGGCCGCCGCGCCGCGCTCACCTTTGCGCGCCTTCTCGCCGGGGATGCTCTGTGCGCGCAGCCGCTGGTCCAGGATGTAGAGCATCTCTCCGCCCAGGTTGAGGAAGAGCAGAGGCAGCGTCCTGGCCGACATGGCCCCGCCGGCTCCACCGCTGTCCCGGTAACCACGGGGCCAATCGGGCCGCGCCGTCTTGGCCGGGCGGAGCATCCCTCGTGGGGAGGGACCTCGAGCATCATCCCGTCCCACCCTCCCCTGCCCCTCCCACCAGAACCAGCGTCTTCTATTGCTACACACGGGTACACGTTTGTTTTTTTGTTTCCTCTCGGATTTTTGATTGCGGTTTTGAAATTTTCGGTGAAAGAAGCAATGTTAGGGACCTCCTCTCATTTTCTATCCAAGGCCCGGTTTCTGAAAGTCACAAATTGAGTCTTAGCAGTTTAAGTGCCGCTTTTAGGCGACAGTGCCAGGGCCTCGGGACCCTCACCTTCCAGGACATCAGCAGCCCCTGAGCTGCTCCCACTGACAGACCCCCTGCCCCACATGCAGGTCCCCTCACAGACAGCCCTGCCCAGCACACGAGACTGAAATGAAACGTCCAAACCACTTGGACCAGGCACTGCCCTCCCCGGGTGCTCAGCACAGCGCAGACCACAGCACATGAGCAAAGAGGCCTCGGGTCTTCGGGCAGGTGTTTATTGTCTGACTGGCCATGCTGCTACACGGGTGTCCCCTCTTGTGCTGGCTTCTCCTGCCCCTGCTTCTCCTGCTTCTGCTGTTCCTGCTCCTGCTTCTCCTGCTGCTCCCGCCCAGCCCTCGCTCTCGCCTGCCACTCTTTCCTCTGCTTCAGCTTCTCTGCTGCTTTCAGTTTCTGTGCCTCCTGGAACACCTGCGGGAGCAAAAGGTGAGAAAGGGACTGATGGAGCTGCCTGTTGCCCATGGCATAACTGTCCCTTGTGGAGCTCTTGGCTGAGCTTAGGCAGTTCTCTACAGACATTATCAAAGTCAAAGCCTGGTGTAAGGGTAGAAGACCCTTACAGAAGATTTTATGAGGAGGTGATTAGGGTTTTTTGTTTAAGAAAGCCTTCCTGCCCAGAAGAGGCATCTTTCCTAAGGACAGTTTTAGATGTTTTCTTCTCCTGCATTCCAGAAAAACTCTCCCTAGTATGAGGAAAAGACAAGTCCTGCAGATTTGTCTAAAGCCCACAGGGGGTGGTGTCTGGGGATGATAAAAGACCTGAGAAGAACAGGGGGCATGTCTTTCCCCAGGCCCCGTGTTTGAAATGCTGTTAAGATTAGCGTTCTCAACTTTAGAAACAAAGTTTCCCACAACCCTTCCACTGCCTGGCATTTCGGGGGTACCTGTGTGTCATCTTGCTTTTCACACCTGGATTAAGACTCGGTGGACCGATGTTTCTGTCTTAACTGTGCCCTTCCCTAAGATGGCGTTTTCAGAGCCCAGCTCTCCAGCCTGCTCCATACCTTGATGCAGAAGGCCTTCTTCACCAGCCAGCGCTTGGTGATGCGCCGCGTGTAGGGCGGGGGGAGGCTGTACTGGATGCCCAGCTGCCGGCAGGTGTTCTCGAAGGTGTCGAAGCGCACCCGCCGCAGGTAGGTCAGCAGCTTCCTCCGCCGGTCCACGTCCATCAGCATCCGCCGGCGGTTGTTCTTGTCCTGCAAAGCACCCACTGCTCACTCAGCTGCAGGCGGATCGTCCTGCCATCCCAATAAATCACTGGGAACGGACCAGATTAGGGCTGGGAGGGGACTTGCAGGTTAAGGATGCAGTCTTGGAAAGCTTTTATTGGCACTGTGAGTGCGTCAGGTCAGCACAACGAGATCCAAGATTTAATTTACTTAACGCTGGAATTGCTTTCTCCATTCTGTGGCTGCACCTTCACCTTCCTCCCTGATGCCGAATGCTGTTTTCAGCTTACGTGGAGTTTCCATGAGCAGAACAAGGAGAGGCTTTGCTCTTTGTTTCTCACTGCAGCTGCTGCAGTGATCAGCTAACTAGTGAAAACTAAGCGAGGAGAAATGGAGCTCAACTCTGCCCAAAGAAATCTGCTCAGCCATTTCCTCCAGTACAGTAACAAACCAGAACACCTTCCATGTGGAGTCTGTGAGAATCCGGCTCTGCCTGAGCCAGCAGCTCCCCACACTGGCACCAGGGAACAGCTGTAACTATTTTATAAACCTCCTTAGGAAAGCCACAATCCCCAGAACTAAAATCCTTCTGTTCTAAACTGAGAAAACCATCTGAGCAGCTGCTGCCTGTGGGCTCAGATCCCTGAGTTACCTTGGGATGTCTCTGGAGGTGCTCCTCGAACATGCGGATCCTGGCAGTCAAAGTAGCAACTGTGAAGAACAGAGTGAGAAGCTGTGTGAGAGCAGCAGCTTTCCCAGGGGATCCAGGATCATCTGCCTTCCCTGAAGCTGCCAGCTGAGCACTGCTGCTCCTCAGTGACCCACAGCACCCCAGCAGACTCTGCCACTGAGCATCCCTCGCCTCTGCAACACTCTCAAACCCTGGGCAGTCCTGCAGGGCATCCCGCCTCTTATGTGCTTTCCTGGAGAAGATTCTCTTAAATTGCAGAGCAAACTGGAAGTGCTGGGGTGGGAACAGCTGAATAAAAGCAGAGATGTTTCATATGGAACAATATCTTTCCTGTTTTTAACTTGCCTTGCACCTCAGAGGAGCCATTGTCGCTGGGAGACCTCCTGACCTTCTCCACCAGCTGCTGTATCTTGATTTTCATCTTCTCCTTCTGTGGATCACAGGAGAGAGCTTGTCACTGTCTCAGGGACACTAAAGGTCAGAGACGCCCAATTCTCTTCACAAACACCCAGGTAAAGGCTTTGCAATTAAGAGCTTTACTCAGTGGTTTTACATCCTTTTAAGCTGAGGTGACAACCAGTAAGGAACAGAAAGATCTTTGTGTCATTTTATTATCTGTTTACTTTGTTTTCTGGGCATACAAAAGTAAAAATAACTCAAAAGAACATCTGCTGTCCAGTGCACTGGTTTCTAGAACACGAGGCCAACCACAGGCAGCAACAGAACACAGCTCATCACCCTGGGACTGCTGAATACTTTCTTCTCTCATTTTAATATGCAATTATTATCATAAAGAACACTGTGGGATAAATTCTAGAAGCATACAAGAATCATCAATCTCATGTATTTAATCACCCCAGATTTGCAGTCACTTAAAGATACAGTAACTGAAAGGTATTTAACAACACAGACAAGTCTCACAAAAATGTGCTCATTAAATCTGGGGTTTTTTTTCACACAAGCAGAATGACACTGACCTGACTTGCCATTTCCAGGGACAACAGCCTTTTCACTACATCATCCATGCTGCAAGGAGATGTCAGATTAGTTCATAAGATAGAAACAAGTCTATTTAACAGCAGAAGTGAGCTCAGGTTTTCAGAACATGCTCACTTTTCTCAATTTTAATTTACTCTACACATTTACAGCAACTCTCCTCCCCTCCCAAATCTGTCAGGCATAAACTGGTTCTTGCATTCCTAAGAAAAATCCCGGCTCAGATTACAGAAGCATCAAGTAGTTTTGCAGCAAAATTAATTCATTTTAAGACTGGCTCCTTCAGAGATGAGTGAAGGTCCCACTTGGGCCACTGGAGGCCCTCCCTGCACCACACATGAGCAGTTCTGCAGCAGAGCACAACGAGCAAGCAGCACTCGATCTCACACGGAGGAAACAAAGATCTCCCACAGCCTTAATCACTGACTGTGTCTGTAAATTTGACTTTCAAACATGACTTTGCAATTTTCATGCCCACAGAACATTAATTAATTAATTACTGAGCAGGTGACAGCATCCACATGTCGTGGCTACATGTAAGACACAAACCTCTGGAGAGAACAGCCATTCCCTTTCCCTGTGCCATACCTGTCCATTATTGGGAGATTGGCATAATCCTTCTTCAGCATGGTGGGAGGAAGGTCATCCAGTTGGCTGGGGATGTCTACAAAGAGGAGACAAACATTTGAGAAAGAGCAGGACAGAGTCAGAGCTCAAAGAAAACTGTGTGCTCCAAACAAGGAGGAAGAGCTGAACAGATCCAGCCAAGGTGGCAGGAACTTAGTGAATAAAAGAGGTTCAGCCTGTTCCCTTCAGCACTCTGGACTTACAACGTGGTGTACATGGATTTACAGAGTTCACTGACCTCAGAGATCACAGAATGGTTTGGGTTGGAAGGAACCCTAAATGTTACCCAGTCCCACCCCCTGCCACAGACAGGGACGCCTTCCACTAGCTCAGGTTGCTCCAGCCTGGCCTTGGATGTTTCCAGGGATGTTCCAGCCACAGCTTCTCTGGGCAAACCCTGCCAGGGCCTGCCCACCCTCACAGAGCTCCCACTACTGACAATCACTGACTCCCTCACATTCAGGAGCTGCTGAATCTTCTGGGTAACTTTTGAGCAAGGAATTATTTCTGCAATGGTTTCCGTGCCATGAGGGTACAACTCTGAGCATTTCAACAGTAAAACATTTGGCCCTGAGGTCCTGACGTACCTTTCTTCTTCCTTGTCACAGGTCTGGCATAACCCCTGGCTGCCTGGAGAGCAGGGCTGCAGGCTGAGTGGGGAAACAAAGATTTATCAGACACGAGCACACACCCAATACTGCTCAGTCTGTACAAGGTCAGAGCCCTGAGACCCTGCTGTGATCAGTGGCCAGCTCTTTAGTCCCAGAGCGGTGTGGAACAGCTCCGTGTGGGTCTCACAAAGCTCTGCTGCTTCAGGCTGGCCCGAGCCCAAAAGCTGAGGAGAGAGCAGCAGGACAGACTGCAGACACGGAGCAGAGTGTGAGGGCTCCCCTGTAGAGATATGGCATCTGCCCTGTACAGATGTGGCATAGAGATGTTTGGAGGGTTCAAACTGATGAATTAAGCCAAGGAATCACACGAGGGAAGTGGAGGGGCTGCTCTGNCCTCCAAGCTCTCGGCGCCCCCGCGCCCCTCACCGGGCCATGCCCTGCCCAGGCCGCGGCCGAGCAGCGCCAGCATGGCTCCCGCTCACCGGCACCGCCGCATGGGCGCCGCCATCTTGCC
>VWZF01001858.1:80513-306333 GCA_013396755.1 Sclerurus mexicanus
CATCCCCATCTCCATCCCTCATCCCCATCCCCATTCCCATTCCCATCCCCATCCCGGTCCCACAGAAGCACACGCGTTATTCTCAGCACGTCCCCGTTTATTCCGGAGGGGTCACACAGCGCGGGTCAGAGCGGGGCAGCTACACCGTGTCCCACGGGAGCCCCGGGGGCGCGGGTGGAACAAACCCCGCGGGCAGACCCCGCNCTTCCCTGGTGCCACCTGCCCCCAGTGCCACCTGTCCCTGGTGCCACCTGCCACGGTGTTCACCTTCCCCAGTGCCACCTGCCCCCGGTGCCACTTGCCCCCGGTGCCACCTGCCCCCAGTGCTACCTGTCCCTGCTGCCACCTGCCCCTGGTGCCACCTGCTCTGGTGCCACCTTCTCCAGTGCCACCTGCCCCCAGTGCCACTTGCCCCCAGTGCCACCTGGCCCCAGTGCCCGTCACCATGGCCCCGGTGGGCAGCGGGGCCAGGGGGAGCAGCAGCCCCGGTCTCACCTGTGGCAGTGCTGCTGGCACCCACTTGCCCAGGCTGCTGTTGGCGGGGTCGGGGACGCTGGGCCAGAGCTGCTCCTTCATCCTGGGGACCAGGAGATGAGGGTGCTCAGCAAGGACGGGCTCGGGGCTGAAGTGGCTCCCACCAAGCTCATGGTGGGATGTCACTGCTCCCTGAGACCACCCAGTCCCAGCGGCAGCCACCTCGTCCAGGGGCACTGGGACAGGGCTCCTGGTACTCACCGCTCATTCTTCTGGAAGCAGATGAGCAAGAGTATGAGCAGGAGGAACACCAGCCCCAGGGTCAGGAACAGGAACTGGATCTCGGTGTCATCTGGGAAGTGGGACAGGGCCACAGGGAACCGAGGTGGGCACTGTCAGCTGTACTGTGCCAGGACTCAGGGTCTGGGGGTCCCCTCACATCCCACCCCCCCAGGTGGCTGCCTGCCTCACCGAGCGCTGTGGTCACCAGGGTCAGGCTGGTGCCATTGGTGCCACCAGCCACCGTGGATGCCATGATGTGCACCTTGTACAGGGTCGAGGGCTTCAGCCCCTGGATGACAAAGGAGCTGAGAGATGGATTCACGGTGGCACCTGGGGACACACGGGGCTGTTGGTGTGGTGGAATCCCCTTCCCTGCACAGCCCCTCGGGTCTCTGCTGGCTGGGGGTCCTGTGAGGGACCCACAGACCCCCCCCGACCCTCTCTGAGGAGGACACAGGGTCTGCTGACATCCACACCCAGCACGTTGAGGAGGGATGGAGGGCGGGCTCAGTGGTGCTGCAGGCAGGACTCACTGGCCATATCAGCAATGCTGTTGCCCCAGAAGATGGTGTAGCTGGTGATGAAGCCATTCTGCATCTCCACTGGCAGCGGCTCCCAGCACAGCTCGGCCTCGGACTTGCTGATTCTCCTCAGGTGGAGCTTCGGGGCATGGGACGGTGCTGAAAGGAGCAGGACAAGGGACCGGGAGCTGAGCAAGAGCCACAGCCGCGGGTGGGAACTGGTGTGGCCATCAGGCCCTGCCCACACCTCGAGGCAGAAGAGAACACCTCAGAGACCAGTCAAATCCAGCCCCATAGGCTGATCTCTTTGGCACTGCCCCTGAACTGGGGGTGCGTGGGGAAGCACACCCGCAAAGGGATCCAAAAGGGTCCCTCCTTGAAGAAGAGCAAAGGCTTGGTGGTGGGGGGCCCTGGGGGCAGCTCCTGGGGGCACACATACCCTTCTGCTGGGAGTAGGCTGTGGTGTGGATGGGCATCCCAACGGCATCCTTGTAGAGGGGGTACAGCGAGATGTTGTACCGCTGGAAAGGCTCAATGCCATCTGCAACAGAAAGCAGAGGGGCCAGGCATTTGGGGCACTGGATGCCCAGACCCCTGGCTGTACCACCCCCGCCCCACAGCGCCAGCCCACCTTGCCCTGGGAGTGGATCCAGATGAAGGAGGGAGGGTGTGGAGTGGGTTCAGGGCAGGGTTTGGGGTGCCATCCCCCTGGGACAGCCAACCAGGAGGGCAGGGACCACTTTGCAGGGCAGGGACCTCCTGCTTACACTGGATGAGAGCTGTGGTGGCTGCCCCGTCACGCTCCATCTGCCAGCAGGCGCTGCAGTGTCCGGGCTCTGATGTCACCAGCTGCCACTCCAGGACATAGGCGGCCACTGGGGCCAGCGGTGCCTCCCAGTGCACCCTTAGGCTGCTGTTGTCCCTGGGCACAGCCCGGAGCCCAGCCAAGGGCTGACCTGCATGGGACAAGCATCTGGGATGATGGGAGATGGGAGCATTCTCTATCACCCCCTGTGCCCCCCATCCCGGAGCTTGCCTTGCTCCTTGCCCTGGTTGTGCATCCCATGGCAGCCTGTTCAGGGGGAGCAGAGCCCTACAGGGCACATGGAGGTTTCAGGCACTGCCCTTACCTTTCCTCTCCAGGAGAACAACCTCAGTTGCTGCTGACTCGCCAGCGGCATTGTAGACTGAGACATAGACCCTCCGGGTCCCCATGGGCACCGAGAAGTTGCACTGGGTGTGGGTGGTGTTGCAGACAGTCGGGGGGTCCCTGCCCCTCCTCCTGGGGCTCAGGGTGATGTGGTACCCCAGCACTCTCCCATTGGCCTCATACCGTTGTGGGGCCTGGGTGCAGGCAGGGGGATGTTGGTCCCTGCAGGGATCTTGGTCTCTGGGGCGATGCCCCAGCAGCCCCCATTCTCCCTGCCCGCCCCTCCTCACCTTCCAGCGCAGTTCCACCTCCAACTGCCCCCCTGCCCTGGCTGGTTGAGCCCCCCACCATGTGTCCAGCTTTCCTGTGGGGGCTGCAAAAGGAGGAAGGTGGGAGGAGCTGAGAGGGGCCAGCGTGGCCGTGCCCCCAGTGCTGTGCCGCCTGCCCAGGCAGAGGGGACCCGTGGGTGACTCTACACCCACCTTTCTCGTGGGTGGTGTAGTTCCTGCCTGGGCTCCACTCACTCCAGTAGGCTGATGCTGAGCTCCGCCGGCACCGCATCTGGAAGTGGTATTGTGTGCCGAAGAGGAAGCCACAGCGCTGCGCGGTGCCGGCCCGGCCGACAATACCGGTGACCTGGAGGCAGCCAGAACGAGGGCTGTGCTGGCTCCTGCCTCAAGCAGGGGCTGGCCCTGGTGTGGGTGCAAGGGGGCACCTTGCCGTCCTCCTCCCACATGGGCACCCTGCTACTCCCACTGCTCGGAGCAGAGGGAGGGTCCCAGCTCCTGCCCGCTCCAAGCACCCCAGCAGCACTCACCAGGGACCAGGCAGGGTCCTCAGGTGCCCGGTAGCGCAGCTCACACTGCAGCTCCATGTGCTCCGTGCCCTGCGCCGCATCCCAGGCCAGGGCGACACAGTCGGTCTGGAAGGGGATGGACTGGATGCTTTGCAGGGTCGGGGGGTCCAGCTTGGCTGAAGGAAGAGCAGGCAAGAGCTGGAGAGGTGCCGTAGTGGGCACTGCCCAGGACCATGGCTTCACATGTACCTCTTGTTAATGCCAGGAGCTGCAGCCAGTGTGCTGCAGCAAGAAACGGTGAGAAACCACCACAAAACATTTAGGAAAATGGCTTGTGGCTGGGGACAGAAGCTGGTAGGTGCCCCTGCCTGGGATGGCGTGATGCTTGGGAACGCAGCTCTGGCACTAGCACTGTTCTGCATTAATGCCCACATAGGGAAAACAGATTCTGTGGGGCCTTGTTGTCTGAAATGCCCCATGTATGGGTCTGCCTAGGGGTGAGAGTGTGGCACAACCATTGCGGGGCTCAGTTCGTTCCTGGGTAGCCCTTCCCTGAGCCTGGAGCAGGGAGGATAAGCTGCTCCATCTGGGAAGGCTCCTTTTATAAATAGTTTATAGGCACTGGATCCATTATTAATAGACCTCCTGAATAAATGGGTAATCAATTGCTGGAGGAGCTGTGGAGTGCAGCAGGTCAACTGGCAGCTCATAACCCACTGCACACGCTGCTCGTGTAACGCAGCTCTGGCACTGATTCATCCCGGCAGGACATTCATCAAGGAACCCGCCTGTAAAATGTGACCTAAAAGCCCGAGGAGCTTTAATGGCCCTTTAACACCCCTGTCACCGCTGACAAGCTTCCCTGGCCCCTGACCTCTGTGTTGTCACTCACCAACGTCCATGGGGTCGATGTAGAGATGCTCTGACTCAGCCGTGCCCAGGGCGTTGGTGACAGACACCCAGATCTCCATTTCCCGGTACAGCTGGAGCAGCCGGCGTGGCACTGTGCAGTGGCTGTGCCCACCTTGTGGGGTGCATCCTGTCACCGCCTGGGCTCTGCTCCTGTGGCAGCCAGAGGAGTGGGCTCGGGGTCCCTCTGGCAGAGGACGAGGCTTGGCATGGGTTCAGCAGGGGGAACCCATGGCCCCAAGGCTTACCCGGCACACTTCAGTGTGACACTGGTGGGGAGGTGGCTGTCGGCTCCAGGCTTCCACTGGCATGTCAGCCCGTAGTCACCAAGGTTCAGGACACAGCTGAGGTTGAGAGGCTTTGCAGGAGGGTCTGGGGGAGAGCGGTCAGGGAAGAGCCTGGGTGAGTGCCCATCCTGGGCGGGGAGGAGGATGACTCGTGGCAGCAGCACTTACAGCCTGCCCTGATCTCGGCCATGCCCACGCGCTGCTTGGTCCCGTTCCACTCCACGCAGCACCACAGCCTGGCCTGTGTGCGGTTGAGCCGGGGCAGGGTGAGGTTGGACACCTCTGTGCCCCCCGGCCCCCTGCGCTGGCTCCCAGCCACGGGCTTGTTGTCCAGCATCCAGCTGATCCGGACCTTCCCCCGCTCCAAGCCATGGCAGAGTTCACTCTGGATGGTGCAGGTTGCAGTGACGGCCGAGCCCAGGGGCACAACGGGTGAGCCCACAGCCACTGAGGCACAGCCAAGTGTCCCTGCAGGCAGGAAAAGTGTGTCACATCCTGGGCACGGCTGTGACAAAGCCATCTCAGCTCCTTGGCACCGAGGCAGGACAGAGGGCTGAGTTTCTTCCCTTAGATGGGCCCCCCCAGCCCTGGAGAGGAAGAGCTTGCGTTGGGCAAGATGCTGGCACATGCCAGGCCCCATCCTGCCCGTGCCCGTGCTGGGGACAGCGTGGGGCACACTCTGTGGGGACAGCACAGGATGGGCCCCACTCACCACCGGGGCACAGGAGCAGGAGCAGGGAGAGCTGGAGCAGGAAGGGTGTCCCAGCACCGCGCCTGGCCATGGTCCTCTCCGTGGCTTTGGCATCACCTGGAATGGAGAGAGCGGCTTGCCCCGGGGGTCGGCAAGGGCTGGGGACGAGGCGGGCTGCAGGAGCCGGGCTCCATCGTCACCGGCGCTTTCCCGGAGCAGAATGTCCTTTTGCTGTCAGCGCCAGCCTCTGCCGCTGCCCTCCCGACACCTCCGCCCCCGGCTCTGCCGCAGGCGCTGCCGTGGGAAGCGCGGCGGAGGCGCCGGGACGGGGGTCCCTCCGCACGGTCGGCACCGTCCCGGCCCCGCACACCCCATCCCGGGCACAGCCCACGCCCGGCCGCAGGCACGGGCTGATTTTATCTCCTCTATCTCCGGCCGCTGCCGGGCAGAGATTTGCGGTTTGAGGGCGGGCGAGCGCTGGGGCGGCGGAGGGCGATAAGCTGGGAGAGGGAAGCAAATGACCGACGGCAGCACCGCGGGGCTGGCCAGAGCTGCAGGGTCCTGCCCACGCCCCCACAGCTGTCCCCGACACCTGCACCTCCTTCCTGGTGCTGGGAATGGCCCTGGGAGCGGGGGCTGTCTCTGTCCCTGCCCGGCTGCTGGCTCCTCCTCTGCCCCGGCCGGGTCCCAGCAGTGTCCCAGGAGGGGCTGCTCATGATGCAGCCAGGTCTTGGTGCCCACAGCTGCTCACCCTCTGAGCCAACGTGCAGAGGGAGATGAGTGTGGGAAATAGGACAGCAGCCACCCCTGAGCAATCAGCAATTGCGGCTGTCCCAGGCAGGGGACAGGGCAGAGCAGTCACAGACAAGGTGCTCGGTGGGACCTGAGCACCAGGCAATCATCCCTGCCTCACCTCCATCCCTACCTTGCTTCCATCCCTGCCTCTCCTCCGTGCCTGGTGTGTCCGGCCGCCGTTCACCACCCTCTCTGAGCTCTGGGCTCTGGCTGCCAGTGGCTGGCCGTGCTCAGCCTGTTTGCTAACATGCTGCTTTCCCCGTTAGTTCCTCAAAACCAGGGCCGTTAATTGCTGTGACGCTGTGAAGAAGGTGATTGCAAAACACTTCCCTCAAGGCTTCGACCCCCTCACTCATCACAGGCAGGAAAGCCCAGTGGCACACAGACCTCCCGAGCAGTGCCAGCCTCCACCCTGCCCGCTCAGGTGGCTGGGACCTGGCACAACTGGGACCAGTTCCTCACTGCTACTGCCCTGGGGCCACCAGGCTGGGCTGGGGGCCATGGTGGGGGATTTGGGGGGACATAGGCTGGGGAGGTGAGCCTCAAGGAGCAGGAGGCAAACCCAACTCTGGCTGCCAGTGCCATGTGGTACTGCCTGGGTGCTGCTCACATCCCCCAACCTGTGTCCATGTCCACGTCCATGTGGTCCAGCTTGCCCAGAGTGAAAGGACCCACAAGATGCCCAAGGGCAGCCCGTGACCTGATCTTCCCACCAGTACCTCCCAGTACCGACCATTGACACAGGTTATTCCAGCAGCTCCTTGCCCAGGGCTGTGCCCAGCTCCCCCATGGACTCACTGCTGGAACCACGGCAGGGAACCCCAGTCTGGTGGGACAGGGCTGGTGTGGGGGGTAAACAGAGAGTTGCCCAACCCACCATGCACTCGCAGCCTTCGCAACCACCGTGGCTGTTGTGCAAACAGCTGTTTACTCCAGGGTTGGGGCTGTGTTTCACCTCTGTGGCGCGTTACAGTGCTCACGCAGCCCCACGCTGCCAAAAACTGGTGGGCCAGCACAGCCCCCTGAGGGCAGAATGTCCTGGAGGGGTGGGAGACCAGCCTGGGGAGATCTGGCATTGCCTCTTGCAGAGCCAGGTGCCGGTTGGAGGGGGATGGCCAGAGGCTCTGACCACCAACCTCACAGCCCTGATAGTCCAAGCAAAGGCATATTGCCCCAAACCTGCCCTGCCCAGAGAGGGCTGGGCTGCTGGCAGGGATGATGTGGGGGGTCAGCACACTGGGCTGGGGCACAGAGCCCATGCCCGCTGCCAGCCTGGGCTGGGTGAGCCGTCCTCACATCATTTCCCTGGGGTGTAGCAACCCCCAGTATTTCGGGAGGGAGGCATGGGCCACACAGGCTGTTTACCAGCCGAGCAGCAATGTCCATGGGTAGCCATGGCGACGTGGGCATCTCCGTGGGAACTGAGAGCGGAGTGCTGCAAACACCCAGCTGGACACCAGCAAGTGCCTGCCCCAGATGGGGCCCCAGCACTGGGTCCGTGTGGTGGGATCCGATGTCCCAGTGTGCAGAGAGGACCCCGCCTGTTCCTGGTCTCACTTTGCTCGTGCTCCACAGGGAAAGGGCTTGTCCCCATAGGCTCCAAGCATGCCAATCTGCCAGGGGGTTCCCTGTGAGCAGGGATGGAGCAGACGTGCCTCCATGATAGTGCTCTCGGTTCCCCTTCGGCTCTGAGTCACCCTCACAAGCCATGGGATGGGACAGGGAATGAGGGAGGGTGCAGGGTCCCATCCCTGCAGAGCGCCTGCAGCCAGAGCCGTGGGTCCCAGCCAGCCCAGTGGAGGGCCTGGGGCAGGGGGGTGCACGAGGAGGGGGCTGCCAGGGTGCAAGAGCCTGCTGGGTGACAGAGGGTCCCACTGCGAGACTGACCATGCAGAGGCAGGTGGTGACAGACCATGGTGTGGGATAGTGCGGGGAGCATGCTGGGAGTGAGCGCAGGTGGGTGCTCATGAAGCAGGTTTTGGGGTGGGTGGTGGGGCAAAGGGCTCCCAGTCCGTGGCACAAGAGCCTCCCAAGTCCCAAGCCACCAGGCGAGGGGGAAGGTGGAAAGGGGAAGTGGGGCTTTTCCTGGGTTGCAGAGCGTGGGATGGGGACTGATGGCCCTGGGCAGCAACCCATGGACACAGCCAGGCCCCAGGGGCAGCTCTGGTCACAATCCACATTAAGGGCTGGGGGGCTCTCAGCAGTCTCCGTGTTCCCAGTGCCTCTGACTCCATCCCTGCTGGGTGTATCATTGCTATTAAGCAGAATAAAGTACATTCCTGGCGTGTATCAGCTCCGCTGGCAGCAAGAATCAGCCCCCCAGGGGATTTTCCCTTTCTTCTTTTCATTCCCTAAAAATATAAAATATTGCCAGTCATGTAAGATGCAAGATCTGAGTGCAAAAGCTGCTGCAGTCTCTAATGGATCAGGAGAGCTGGTTAATTGCTGCTCAACACGATTAATTCAAACAAACCCCCCTGCTCAGCCATCAGCAGTGGGGAGGGAGCGGCAGGGCTCCCTGCCAAGCTGCCCCTTAGGTGGGCAGAGGTGGCTGGGAGGGGACCCTCAACTCAGGACAGCTGCACAGGAGGACACCGAGGAACGTGGGGAGCCCAGGCTGCCAGCACGGAGCTGCTCCAGGGACAGGAGCCCATCCAGGTCCCTCCTTTGTCTCCAGGCTCTGGTCACACAAACACCAGGGATGCCCCCCACACTCATCCCTGCCATGTGCCACCACCAGCTCATCCCCAGTGAGGTGGCTGCAAATCGGAGAGGATTGATGACAGGGGTCTGAGGGGCTGACCTTGAACAGCTCCTGACACATTCCTGCAATTAATGAAGCAGGAGGATTAATTTCTGTGTGACAGATCTGGGTAGGCCCTGGTGGGCATGGGAGGGGGGAGAAGGGCGAGATGTGCTGCCATGATTCGTCTCTAATCTGCGAGATGCCAAAGGGATGCCAGGCTCCTGTGCCAGCCCCTCATCCCCTGATGTTGCTGGAAATTCCCACTCCTTTGTGCTGAGATGCTCCAGAGCTCAGACCTGTGGAGCATCTTCTCCTTCTGCCACTACTGAGAAGAAACTTTCCTCTGATGCCACTCCTCATCAAACCACCAGGGCAGGGGGGTTTTGCTCCCTCCACCCCCCATGCCCACAGTGCCAGGCAGCACCCCTGAGTTTGATCCCAGCTGCTGTGGCTGCACGGCCGCTCTTGACACTTCCCGGCAATGAGGCTGCGAGCACAGCACTATTATTTTTCTGCTCTAATAAACACCTCTGACAAAAATAGAAAAAAAATCAGCTTTCATTGGGAGAAAAGGATACCTGGGAATTATTTACTCAGAGTCAATAGTCACAGGTGGGGGCCACCAGCCCAGGCAGGCACCAGCAGCTGCTTGTGGCTGGAGCATTGCATGGAAAAGGGACAAAGCCCTCCCAAATGGTCCCCCCATCCTCCTGCTCCCCCATCTTGGCTGCACTCCACAGAGGAACCCCTTTCTTTCTCTGTCGATGTCACCCTGGGACTGCCTGGCCCCTGGAAGGCACAGGGGGCTCCGAGTGCTTGAGCTATGGGGTGGGAGCCCAGCTTGGAGCTGGCACCTCTCCTCTGCCTCTGCTCGGGTCTGTGAGAGCAAGAAATCCATGGTCAATTGAGCTAATCACAAAGGCAATGAAATGCCTGCTTCGTGAGGCTCTAAACATCCCCACTTAAACCCAGTGACATGAGGAAATAGGAATCCAACCAAGCAGCCTCCAGAAGTGCTTTATTCCCCATTATTTTCATTAGCTGCCTTGTAATTTGATTTTTCCCTCTCCTGCTGCTGACTTTTTCTGTGGCCAAGAGCAGTGACAAATGAGACACCCTCCGATAAGCCCCGACGGTGTCTGGGGGGGTCAGGAGTGACGCAGCTCCCCTGGCTCTGGGGCTGTGTCTGTGCCCTGTGAGAGGGGACTGGGGGGTGGGGGTGCCCAGACCACCCCACCAGCTCTAATACTGTCCAGATCCCTTGACCAAAATCCCCTGAGGCTCAGGCTGTGGTTCCCAGCACCGTCAGTGCTCTGCCTGTGGGGCACAGGGCAAGGGCCCCAAGGGTGGCACATTATCAGCATCTCTCGCCTCCGGGTGCTCCTGTGCCCCCTGCTCCCACTGACATCCTCTCCCCATTATCCACAATTTCCTTGAAAGCTGTCAGGCCTCGCTGGGGCCCCTTTGCAAATGAAGAGAGGAGGAAACAACCAGGGCTGCATTTATCCCACTAGAAATTAATCCCCCCCTTCTTATTTAAAGGTATCAGTGAATGAGGCCAAGTTGTTAAGTGACAAAAGAAAAATGATTCTTGCCTTCCAGGGTTATTAAAATCATGTTCTACAATTTTAGCAGCCACAAGGAAGCCCAGATAATGACAGATGATGATAATCCATCTCCAGCACAGCCTGGTCTATAATGATACTGCCCATATCTCTTGTATTACCACCAATTACTCAGCGTATAATGAAAATGTACATCCATTCTGGGGAGCTGCATTTGCTGCCTCTGAATCCAATTTTTCCCTCTCCTCCCAGCCCTCGCCCACTGCAGCTGGAGCCTCCGCTGTGCCTGGATCTGGGATCTGGGCTGGGGGAACCAACCTGTCCTGTGACATGCCCCTCACCCTGGCCTCATGCCACCGTGGGACAAGAGCGCCTGTGGCTACAGGAGGCCTGTCCAGGGACACAGGTGGGACAGGAGAGGCTTTGAAATGCAAATTGCAGGAGGAACCCGAGAAGATACAAAGCAAAATGAATCCTCTCTGCTGCATCGTGGTGGTGACTCACAGGTAACCCACCTGGGGCTGGGGCAGCACTCAGGAGCTCCCAGCAGCTGCCAAAATCCAGCATGAAAGTGCCTATCTGAGTGCTGAGTTGGCATGATCTTGCTCAGCACAGGATTTTCCTGCTCAGCACAGCATCCTCCTCCCCAGCCAGCAGCATTTGTGTGGCCCAGCATGGAGCAGAGCTTCCATCACACCCCCAGTGTCACCTCTGGACACTGGGCGGTGGCAGGGTCACACATATCTTGGGGGAAATGCACCTCTGAGCTCTTCTACCACCCTCCCTGGAGGCAGCTGCATCCCACAGCAGGGCTTAATCCTGTTAAATCAGAGTGGGAATGGCTCAGACCCAGATGAGCACCTGATTGCAACTGGATCTGCTCCTGCCGCTCCACCTGGAAGCTGCACAAAGCTCTCCCTGTGTAAGATTAATGTAGATATATATTTCATCTGGATTCTATTATCTCTCACTTTATTCAGGTCAAAAAGCAGAAGACAACATCTTTTAAGATGAAAACATAATCTTTTGGAAAATTGAAAATATAGATCATTGTCTGGGCAGGAGGCTGTGCGTGTGCTGCCACTGGGGGCTCCAGCCCTGCTCCAGAGACCCTCAGCCCACATGGGGGGGCAGCTGCGCGGGGGTCCCTGGAGCAAAGGAGCGTCTTGTGCTGATGGAGAGGATCTGGAAGTGGGAAAGCTCCCAAAAAAGTTCTGTATGTTCGTGTATGTGGACACGCTGTATGCAAGGACTGGCACTGGGGGTGGCCCTGCCTGCCCTTCCTGCCACCCACCCTGGTGGGCACCAAATCTCCCACAAAAAGAAAGACCTCACCACAACGGGGCCAGGCATCCCTGTAAGTGTTTTCCCTTGGAGCAGAACTCCACAGCCAGTTGGCTTGTTAACATGGGTCTCCAGCTAGCAGAACTTGCCTTGTTATTTCTTAAATTAAATGCCTTTTTTTTTCCATAACTTTGTGTAATAAATCTGTGTGTGTTTAATACATAATTAAGGGCCCCTCCTGCTCTGAGCTGCTGTGGTACCACCTTCCCCAGCACAACTTTACATGAGTTATTAAAGAACAGAGATGCATCTATTAATTATTTCATAAATATTAACAAGCCCTCGATGGGTGGAATCCCGGAATAACAAGTTCCCAGGGAGTTAATTTTCAAAAAGGTTGTTAACTGCACAGACCGCTGGGCTCTGGGAGCCCACAGGACCCCACACCATGGGGGATGGCAACAGGGTGAGCCAGGGCCAGTCATGTACAGGACTAGGGCTGTGCTTCCAGAGGTGGGAGTGAGGAGGGGAATCCACAGCTGCCAGGTTAGGAACCCCTTTGGAAATGCACCCTGAGCCCAGGCTGCCAATGGATCTGGTGAAGTGGCGATGTCTTGAAAGGCTGCAATGACACTGATTCATTGGAGCAATTAAAGCTCTTTCCGGCCTTTCCTCAATGGCATTTTGGCATTTGACTCTTCATGAGTTACAGCACCTTCTTCGCATGGAGAAATTTATAGCCGTGAATTCTGCAGGTCCGAGTAGAGCATAATTACCTTTTGAGGGGAGGCAGGAGCCCTGGGCAGCAGCTCTGCCTGCAGAAGTGGGGAGGCAGCTCCAGATCCAGCCAGGAGCCCCAGTGAATTCCCACGGGCTGCAGCTTCTGAAAGCAAGAAACACCGAGTCAAACCCATGGCGTTTGGCACGTTTTTGTTCCACCCTGAAGATTATCTTTCGTTGAGGGGCGCTTCCCATGGATGAAGCGGGAGTTCCCTGCGGAGCATCGCCCTGGGATGCAGGTCTGGCAGCATCTCTGCCCTGCCGGGAGCCCGGGGCTGGAGTGAGGGATGCAACCACTCCCATATCCCCTATCCCATGGCTGAGGCTGCTTCATCTCCACCTGGCCATCAGGCAGTACAGCCCCTGCCCCGCAGCACCCCCCGGCATGAATATTAATGGCATGTGGGGAGGACAGGCACTAATTAAATCAGGGTGGCAGGAGAGGGGCTCCCCCCGAGGCACCGCGCTGCTGCTCGCTGACATTAATGTTACTTCGTGTCACAAGGCATTTTTTAATGTAGTGTGCCAGTAAAATAATCAGCCTTCTCTGGGGTACGGAGGCACTTGTTTCTCATCCATTATGATACAGACATCGCTCCTCAGCTGTCATTAGCGCACGAGAGGAGAGTCGGGGCAACATGTCTGGTATTTTTAGAAGTGTGACATGGATGAGAAACATATTCTTGCCTTTCAAAGGCAATAAACAACCTCTGCCATGCAACTTCCCTCGGGGGACATGGGAGCGATGGGTGTTGTGGAGCCCACCCAGCCCCACAGTCTGTCCCTGGGAAGCCAGGGCTGATCCCAGGCCTCAGTGCTGGGAGAGGAGTGATATTTGGGGAGGTCTGAGGGGTTTGGGGGACCCCCATTTCAGTCTCCAGGAGCTGAGTGACCTGTGGGAAGACACTGCAGGGCCCTGGCAGGGATGACTTGGACCAGAGCAGACCCAGCCCTGGCAGCATCTCGGGGTACCATGACCCACCTGGCAGTGCCAGGGCTGACCTGAGCTGGGGATTGGGGATAGGACCCAATCTAAAACACCCCCAGGTGCAGCAAGGTTTGAAAGTGGCTGCCTGTGCTCTCCTGACCGGAGATCTAAGGCAGTTTATCAATTTATGTGGTGAGCTTTCAGCTCACCTTCAAAGCCCCTGACTCCACAGTGAGCAGCCCTACTCAATTCTGCTCATGCATCTTTAATCTCGAGTGAAAGATGAGGGGTTTTTTTTCCTTTACTTTTCACTGTTTGGCTTCAGATAACATTAAACCTCCTCCTCAAGCAGACCCAGAGGGGCAACTGCAGCTCTGTTCCCCCAAAAGCACTGTATTGCCCTCCAGGACTGTGCCCAGTGGCACAAGGGTGGCATAGGGAGACCACAGGTGAGAGAGCAGGAGCCAGGCAGCTCCTGTGTGGTGCGGGGATCATCTCCCCATCATGGTCACTTAGGCATGTTGTGGACATGAAGCACTAAGAGGAGCCAGACAAACACTTAAAGAGCACCACCAGGACAAAATGCAACTTCAGCTCCTCCCCCAGTGGGGTCCAACCAAGGCCAGGAGGGAGAGCACCAGCATCCAGCAGGAGCACAAAGATGTGCTGGTTCATTTTGGGTTTATTTTATTACAATTTGTTTTTTTCAAGGGGAAAAAATTGCTATGGCAACTTCTGCAACCGCTGTGCTCCTGGGAGATGGGCTGGAGTGAGACTTGCCACTCATCATCTGACAATGTTAATCTGCAGGATTTACATAGTAATTAATGTCAAGAGGCAATCTACAACTTGAGCAATCAGAGTTTCTGTGCATTAAGTCAGACTCCACAGACAGCAATTCATAATTGTGTATAAGAAAGGCATTTAACCCCTCGTGGGCTTTCCCTGGGGAACAGGAGGGCTGAGCCAGCTCCCCATGCCCTGACACCAATGTGGTCCATGAAGATCCTTGGACTTCCCTGGCCCCGACCCCCCCGCACCTCCCAAATCCTGCTGTCAATTCCTCTTTGTCCCTGAACTTCACCAGCTGTTTCTTGAGCAGATGATTCCTGCTCAGGTCAGGCCTTTGCTGCCCTGTGCATTTTCCCTGGATGCGTTGCCACCTCAGCACCTTCAGGATCCGTCTCTAACCCAGCTGCTGTCAGACCCCACTGCCAGCAACAACCCTTCTCTCCCAGCAGCACCAGAGTCACCCTCAGCTTTGAGCTGAGGAGTTGCCCCAGGGCACTTCTCCTGTATCCCCCATCCCACCCCAGCCATTCCCAACCTCGCTTTCAGGCTCTCTGGGAAAGCCACCATCAGAGCCTGGCGGTTCAGGGTAGGGGGCTTTGTGAAGGGGCAGTGAGACACCTGAAACCTCACCCTGGAGGAGAATATGGAGGAATCAAGGAAGGACAGGGAAGCTTTCCACCACAACCAACCCAGTGTCCAGGGGCTGCTCCTGTCCTCTGCTACATCCTGGGTCAGGGTTTAGTCCTAGCCTCCCAAAAACCCTGTAAAACCCCTGCCTCAACCTGTTCCTGCAACCTCCTCTGTAAAGGATAAAACTTCACCAAATTCCAGCATCCTTTCTTTCTCCATTCTTTCAGCTGAAGTGAAAAACTTCAGAGGAGGAATAAAAAAAAAAATCTAATTGATTTCTTCCATACTAACAAGTCAATCATTAGGGTGGGTTTTTTTTAATGACTCATAAGCAAGCTTGACATGTCTGTTAATTAAATAGCCATCCCAGCTCTAATCTGCTGCAAGTTAATCATTTGGGGAATTAAAAGGTGTCAGTGCTGAATTCATTATTGTAAGTGCTCTCCTGCCCTTGCTGGCGGGAGGAGCTGGGAGCTGAGCTCGGGGCGAGGAGGGGACTGAGCCCTGAACACCCCAAACCTGCCCCCAGCAGCTGCTCACCCACCCCAGACCGCTCACCCAGTGTTTCTTCCTACTAAGCCAAACCACCTCCCCAGCACCAGCACTCCAGCAGCCTTGCCAAGGTGGCAGAGCGATGCTGACCCAGATGGAATGGGGCAACACGAGGCGTAACAAACTGATCCTTTTTGGTTTTGAGGGCAAGGCTGGTACCTCTACTCAGGCTCTTTTGAGTGGCATCAAAATTAATATTGATGAAGCCACCACAGTTTAATTTATTGCCTCAGTGCACACTCCTCATGACCAGCCACATGCTGGAGCCGATGGCTGTGCAATGGGACAGGGTGGAAGTGGGTCCTTCTCAGACACATGGGAGAAGATATGGGGAAGAAAAAAAACCTGTGGAAAGCAAATAAAGAAAAATTTCTCCTTCTTCTGGAAATTGTCTTGTTGCAGGTCAAGACCTTTAGGTTTAAAAACTCTCCTGCAGGGTGTCAGCAGGGCACAGGCTATGCTGGTCATGTAGAGGGTCAGAGGATTTACAAGTCCATTAGAGGCCCCTATGTATTAAATCTTGATTATAAATTCCTCAGAGCCGGTTCTGCTGCCTCCCGAAGATCCTGGCCCAGACCTATTGCCCCTTTGCCTTCCCAGCTGCTCATCTAACAGCAAATACTTATTCCTTGCATTTCCTGCTTTCCTCACCATTTTATTAAGCTAAACAACAAGAGGGCAAACAGGATAACTCTGGTGGTGAATGAAGGATGCAGCTTCATGTTGCTGTGTGTGTTGTATTAATCACTTAGTGACATGCTGGCTCCTGGCCTGATGCAAGATAACAAGAGGTAATTAGTTACCAAAATTAGGAGGTGGGCAGATTGCCAGCTGTTTACAGGAGCCATGGTGATGGGGGCAGCCAGGAGAATTGCCTTTTCTGAGGGAT
The DNA here is from genome assembly GCA_013396755.1 of Sclerurus mexicanus. NCBI lineage: Eukaryota > Metazoa > Chordata > Aves > Passeriformes > Furnariidae > Sclerurus > Sclerurus mexicanus. The sequence goes on from VWZF01001858.1 coordinate 96,585, forward strand.
CAAAGCTTGTTTTAAAACATTTGATTCAATTATGGACCAAAGGCCGAGCTCTGAGTGGTAGTGGAACATGAACTGAATGTTCATGGGGTCCCTGCCCCAGCTGCAGTGGGAGTATTGGAGCACAGGCAGGACCTGGGAATGTGGGAACATCCCCTGAGCCCTCTTGGCCCCTCAGTGCTGGAGCTGCTGCTCCAGTCAGAGCATTCCCAGACATGGAAGTCAGGGGTGTGCAGGAAAGGAGAGGTTGTGGCACAGTGAGGGACTCCTGCAGCATCCCAGGCACAGCCCACCCCCCTGCCCTCATCCCAGGGGGCAGCCCTGCTCCACTGCCCCTCTGGAGGGTGTTCCCACCCGCACGAAGAATTTCCTCCCCACATTCCCATGCCCAGCACACAACACTCAATGATGCTGCAGCTTCCCCACAGCCAGGGCAGAAGGAAGAGGAGGCAGCAAGAGCAGCTCAGGGAAAAACTTGGACTTCTTAGTGGCAGAATTTAAAGGTTTCTCCTCCCACCCATTCGGGTGTTTCACTGGCACCAGCTGCAGCAGCGTGGACAGGTGAGAGGGGTTGATGAGTGAGCAGTGGTTGGAAGCGAGCATCCTGCATCTTCCATCCTGCACCCTCCATCCTGCTGTGGGTGCTCTCCAGGGAAATCTTGCTTCTTGTCACACCAACACGGGTGTGGCAGGTTGCACTGCCCATCGAGTGGCAAATAGGTGGGCAAAGGGCAAGGAAAGCTGTGACCACACAGAGCTGGGCCACCCAAGATCACTGGGTACCACAGACAGAGCAGAGCCCAGCGGGTCACCCAGAGGTGACCACGGTGCCCCATGGCCCCAGTGTGCGGCCGTGTGGGAGTGCTGGGCTTTGGCTGTGCCAGAAACCACACGTGCCCAGCCATGTGCCCGCTGGCACACGTGGCACACGTGGCGTCACCACGGTCAGGAAACCTCCGCTCCCCTCCACAAGAGCCACAGGGAGCACTTGATATTTTTCCTTCGTAGATACAACTGATGTGGGCAGAAAATATCAGCTGCCACTTGGCGAGGGGTGCAGAGGCCAACTCCATTAAAGCTGCTGGAATTGGTACATTTGACACGACACTGGCTATAACTTAAAGCCAGAGTATGAATAATAGAGCTCTGCACTCAGACCTGCAAGAGAAATATATCTGATTGTTGGATCGCCTGCTGCACAGAAACAATCCCAAATCAATTCCTGCGTGTCTGGCTCACGGGCAGAGCCCAGCCAGGCTGTAGCCCTCCCTCCCTCCTCTGCAGCTCCTGCCCCTGGACAAAGAGCCACCAACTCCTCTCACCGAGGTGTTGAGCGCCTGATTGATCGTCATGTCCTAATCCAATTTGCACATCATTAAAAATAATGTCTGTGCTGGGCGTGCGGAGCCGGAGGCAGAGCCGGGGGCTGCGGGCGGGTGCTGTGCCACTGCAGGGCCACGGCGGAGGGGACGGAATAGAGGGAAGAGGAAAAAGGATGCTGGAAGCAGCGGGAGCAATTCTGGGCTCCTTGAGGGACCTTGGGCACCGGCTGGGGCTGTGTCCCAGGGACATCCTGCTGGGGATAAGGGACAGGGGGCTGCACCTGAGAGGCGATAGGTCAAAAGAGGAAGGACTAGTTCGGGGATAGTCTGTGGCTTTGGATTTTGGAGCTTCCGCGTGTTTGCAGGTGTCCTGCAACAGTGCTGAGCAAAGGTGTCCTGCCCACGAACGCTTCCACTCTGTCCCATCCATCCCCTCCCCACGGGGCTCAGCGAGGGCTGGAAAATAGGGGGCTGCTCACTGACAGGGGCTCGGGATCGGCGCGACCTGGGGCTGGAGCGCAGCTGGGACCAGAGGAGCATCTTTGTGCCGGAGAGGAGGAAGAGCAAAATCGCTCCGTGGTAGGGAAATGTCGGAGGGCACCAGGATTCCCGTCGGAATTCTCAGGTTCAGCCACGGCGCCTGGCACTCAGCGGATCCCTGGTTAATCCTCTCATTACCGAGGTGTTTAAGGAGGGATTACAGCGCTGGGGTTGTGGAGGGTTCCTGCCGGTGTGGCGGCGGCTGGAGAGCCCCGTTCTCATGGCGAGGGGGTTCCCCACGGTGAGGGGGTTCCCGTGTGACACCCTTGATCACTGTCGCTGCCGCGCTGGTTTTTACAGCAGCAGACAGGACTGATCCATCTTGTAAAATGCCTTTGTCAGAGGAGCTGGGGAACATTTCAGGCGTATGGGTGGAATCAGAAGGGACTAAGGGTGGTGAAAAGCACACGTTTATGGCGAGAAGTTAAAACTTGACACGCGTCCCCTCCCCTTAGGCTGGGACTGGGGAGTCCCCGGGAGGATCGGTAGCAGACAGAATCCCTGACATCTCCCTAATTCACTATCCCTTCTCTTGGGGACTGGGAGCCTGCAAGAGCACTGAGCTCGGGCTGCCCCTTCCCCAGCAGTCAGCAGGGCTGGAAACACTCTGTAACCCGAAATTTAGTCTGTGTTCATTTAACCGTTTGTTTGCTTTGTTTAGTTTGTTTCTTTACCTTTATTTATTTGATTTATCTGTTTACTTACTTTCTATGCTGAAAGCCCAGGTTCCCGGTTTTGAGAGGGGACAGGTCTGTGGGTCTGGCTGATGAGACCTGGCACAGGTGACACGTGCTGGTGATGGGAACGGTGCAGCCTGTCCCGCTGGAACGGCCACAGCCCGGGATTGGAAATAAAGGAGCCAAGGTCTGGGTCTCCAGAGCAGCCGCGGTGCCATGACAGCGGTGACAGGGCTGGGACAACCCGGCGGTGACAGCCAAGCCTCGAGCATCACCTCCAGGGGAAGTGATGGGCACAGCTCTGCCCACCCTTTGCTCATGATTCCCACTGCCTTGCACTGCCCAGGGACCACACCACGTGTATGGGACCCCTCTGCCCGTGTGCCCCGTGATTCACAGCTCCTGCCTGGGCCATCACACCTTGCCTCCTGCCCGAGGGAGCTGGGCACAAACCCTCCTCCATCCTCCTGTTCGGGGGTGCCCATCTCGAGCATCCTCAGCCCCCACGGGGTCCAGCTCCGGTGCTGCCCCGGGACTGATACACGCTCTGCAGAGCCAAAATGGGCAGCCCCAGCCCCTCGCAGCTCACTCTGGGATGCCGAGGGTCTGTGCCCAACCTCCCGAGCTCCGGCAGCTGCAGGGCTCGGTGCCGCAGCCAGGGAGCACGATTGCCGCGTTCTGCTGCTCATCGCGCCGGCCGGGCTCCGGCAGTGATGGAGCGAACGAGATCAGCCCAGCGTGGTCCCTCCCTGTCTCCCCCGGTCCCCGGAGCCCACCCAGCACCGCCCGGGGCCAACACAGCCTCCCCAGCGAGGGGTCTGCGGGTGTTGGGTCCCCGCAGAACCCCGAAAGGAGGAGTATGGGCAGGGTGACATTCAACCGAACGCGGCACCTCCCGACTCGCCCCTGGCCCCTGCACCCTTCCAGCCCCTTCCAGGGAAATTCTCCGGGAGTAATTGCAAAATCCTCTGGTGCATCACACTCAGCCTGCGATGTTATTAACTCGGCAGCCAGGAGCTGGCAGGAAAGCAATCGGGCTGTTTCCCCAAGACTGAGCCAGGGATAATTGAGTTGAATGGGAAGGAATCGCTGCTCTTTGTTAGGAAATGATCTTCCAGCCCTTCCATACTGATCTCATTTCGGGTTATTCAAACAGACTTTTGAATTAAGAGATAAAGTTGTTTCAAAAGGCTACGAGGCTCTTAGAAAAACTTGGAAAATCTGTTTATACATGACCCTTCTCCTGGTGTCAGGGCGCAAGCTCCACAGTGCGTGTAAACATCTTGAGAAGGGAGATGCCCCAAGAATGAGATTTGAGCTCAGCCCTGCACCCCTGAGGCCCTGATTCCAGATCTCCAGCTGCCTTGGCTGGTTCTTGGTGGGTGCAGGTGGACGGAGGGGCTGCAGCATCAGCTAGGGGGGGTGTCATCCCCTAGAGGTGTCAGGCAGGTGAAACACAAACTGCCCATCCCATCCTGTCCCTCCGTCCCCCCGTAGTGAGGGCAGCCCTGTTCCAGGGAGGGGGAGCTCAGTGAGGGATCCATGGAGTTCATATTATGGAAAGTACAACAAGCTGGCAGAAAATCAATGCTGAGGTATGGCCAGCTGTACTCCCTCCCTTAACTAGCTCCTCTAAGACTGTTTTAAGATGCAATTATTTAAGGTCAGGGAGGTCAAGTACACAGCACAATACTGCTGAAAATTAATTACACCATGTAATATTGTTGAAAGTTAAGTGCACAATGTAATACTGCTGAAAATTTTCTTGTTTAGGCTGTTTCGCCCCATTAATGTAATCTCCTCCCTGGAGTTTGTCTGAGCTGTGAATTTGCTCATCCTAAATGCAGGGGAATCCAAGGATCTCCTTCTCTCCAAGCTCCAAGACATCAAAAATCCACAAAAATGCTCACCACTTGCAGTAAGCCCACAGGAGATGTCACTGCTGGCAGCAGCACTTTGGCCCGTGCATCACAGGCCCAAATACATCAGCTGGGTAGAAACAATAATCTTATCAAAACACAGCCTTTGCTTCATAAATACATCCAGGTTGGAGTGAAATAGGGCTCTGCAGGAGGAGGGCAGAGTGTTTTGACTGATTGAGATGCCAGTCACAGCAGGGTTGCCGTCATCTTCCCTGCACACACACAGCAACAGGTCCCAGGTCCTGCCAGTGCAAATGAAACCCCTTCAATAATAATGTCGGTGGGAGATGAAGCTCCCCAGATGCTTCCTCAGTTCCCCTTCATTAGCTGCAAATGCCCCTGAAAACACGTGCAGCCAGGTGGGACCATGAGAGGGACCATGGCCTGGGGACCCCCTTGCCAGGGTAAAGCCCTGGGTGCTGATAACAGCAGGTAATTGCCTTGGGCTTGGAGAGTACAAGGAATGCTGGAAAACACATGGAAACAAGCGAGTGATGAGAAGAAAATTGATGCCGAGGCAGCACAGGACAGAGAACAGATTAAATGTGGAGAGTGAAGGTGTTGGGACCATTCACAACAACCAAACACTGGCACTGACAGCTCAGAGCTGATGGAAACGGGGCAGTTATACTGAGTTTATTTTCTTTTTTTTTTGCATAAAAGGATGCTGCCAAGAGAATAGGCTCTCCTTCCCACTAAAACAATAAAACCGATATTCAGAGAGTTTGGAATTATTTTCTGTGAATTCACACTTTAGGCTGACAGCAAAAATCAGGGAAATTGTAACTGGGAAATGGCTGATTCAGGAGTGTACGGAGGGTTGTGGGGGCTCTGAGGGCCATTTGTGCTGGGACCAGCCAGGGCAAAGCCCCCTGTGCCCTTTCTCTGAGGGCATGAGGGACCCTTGTTTGTGACAATTTTGCCTAAAAATAAGCTATGGCATTTTTGATGCAGTGTTCTGGGCAGGGGGCTGCTGGCACTGGGGCTGCTCAGCCACTGGTTCTTCCCAGGTTTGGTGTTTTCCACATCCTCATTTGCCCCAGGGTAATTCATACCTGGTTTTCATCTCTAATAAAGATAAATAAATTTATGCAATGACCCCCACAAAAAAAAAAATCTCATCAGAAACAAGTATCCGTCCTTGAAGAGGTGCCAAATCCAACCGAGGTGCCCAACCTGTTCCGTGACACCCATTTACCTTCTGTCCTGGTCCCTGTCCCTGTCCATCCTGGTTCCTGTCATGACTCCCATCTCGACCCTGCTTCCCTGGCTCCTCTGCTTGGAAGGAAGAGGCTCTTTATCCCTAAACCTGCCTTGTTTTGTGGCTCCAGCAGGAACCTCAGCTGCTCTGGGACCTCCACAGCCTCCTGCAAAGTCAATGACAACAAAGCCAGGGCCGTGGTTGAATTAATTTTGCTTCAAATCCAACAAAAATTTGCAAGAAAAAGAATTAATTATTCACTAAGCTCTAAAGATAATAAAGATTAAAATTAAGCTTGAATTTCAATACAGAAAGTCGTTCCTCTCTTGTTCAAACATAAATTAGGAATGCAGATAAACGCTATACAACTCGAAATTCATTTTAATTTCTAAGCAGCCATACGATATTCACAGGCACATAAGTGATTCCATGTCTCATCCAAGATGACTGTGCTGGCACCGTGGGTAACCAGCTCTGGAGTAGCACACCTGGATGAGGGAAGAGCTGCGCAGCCTCTCCTGGACAGCATGAATCACAGGTCGTTTGGGTTGGAAAAGACTGTTAAGATCATTGAGTCCAAACATTAACCCAGCGCTGCCGAGGCCACCACTAACCCATGTCCCCAGGTGTCACATCCACGTGTCTATTAAACCCTGCATGCCTGTCCTGGTCTGGTCCCTGTGCAGCCCCTGTCAGCGCTGCTGGCACCCAGGCACTGTGGCTTTGGAAAAGCAGAAGGAATTATTGGATGCTGGAGTTTTATGTCACTTGACAGCTGTTGCCTCCTTCGGTATTCACAGGGCTCGAGCTGTCCCTCTCCCTGATCAGGGCATTGTGCTGCCTGTGGAGATTCCAGCACCTGCCCCTGGCTAGGGGGGACTCAGTCCTGATGGCCCCAGCACTTGGGGGATGTCTCTCTCATGGGAGCAGCCTCTGTGAGTGGCAGTAACCAGCCAGGGACTATTTGGTCTTCCAAAACCCAGCCCAAGGTTTATCTGGTTACCCTCTGATGTGGGCTGGAATGTGGAATTTATTCCCACTTCCAGCCTGGGTGTTTCCCAATGCAGCCTGAACAGGATGAGCCAGGAGCTAGGCTGGGCAGTGCCAGGGGCACTGGGCAATGTGGGGACAATGGGAGCACTTCCCTCCTCACTCATCCTCCCAGCTCTCAATGCTTCCTGTGCCCTCTTACAGGTGCTGACCATGCTCTTGGATGGTTCCAGTGGGATTTTTGATGTTTTTCCAGATCTGGCCACTCTGGCTGTTGGTGGGAGCACTGCAAGGCAGGTGCCTTGGGATGCTTCTATTATAGAATCCTAGAATCCTTGAGTCCAACCTTCAACCAAACACCCCTGTGCCCACTACATCATATCGTGACGTACCACCTTTGGGGATGCCACCTTTAGGAGCGCCACTTAGTGCTGCAACAATTTGTCCCTGGAACAGCACGAAAACAAGAGGGGGAAAATTATCTGCATGTTTGCCACGTATTTTTGTAAGTGTTGTGCAGGGAGAAAATAAATGTGTGTAGAACAAATTAGTTTGTGGTGAGACGTTGCCGCTGGAATGTTCAGCTGCAGATAACGCAGGGAAAGCTTTTGAAACCAAATGCCCAGCTGCAGCGACAGGGAGATCGCCGTAAATGCTGCTCAGAACAATTTGAACAATTAATTTCGGCATTTAATGGGCACTTGCACTATCTGCTGGAGCAGAAATGAGAACGTGCCTTCCATTACCTGCCACACTTCCCCTATTCCTCATCTCACCACCGTTCCCCGGGGGCAAAACAAGGCATATGGTAATTGAAATTGTGACACAGCTGCAAAAAGAGAGGGGGGGAAAAAAAAGAAGGGTGGATTTCAGGTTTTTGTCGACCCTGGTTTCCACAGGGGAAATGTGATACTCGACTATTTACAAGCAGAGAAGTGTCAGGGGACACAAAGGCTGTTGCAGAACGAAAACAAACAAAGCACAGCCGCGCGTTCCGCCGTCGGAGGTGAAAAGTGAGCCCGTATTATTTTTGCTTGTTAATCAGTGTAAATTGGTTCTCTTTCCATGGAGAGAAGGCGAACAGGGCAGGAAACCCCGAACTGTACCTTTCCCCCCTTTACAGGGCATCCTCCTGCACCCTCTGAGCCAAGTCACGCCTGCAGCTCCGGGCGAGTGATGCCCAGAGGATCCGGGATGCTCCAGTCAATTTTTAGGGCTGGAGGATGTAAATTTGGGGCTGCAACGCCACGTCCTGCTCACATCATCCGCTGCCCCTGCCTGGTCACTACCATCCCTGCCTGAGATGCACTGGGAGCACTGGTCAGCACTGTCCCTGCCTGGTCCCCACTGTCCCTGCCTGGTTTCCACCGTCCCTTTCTGGTCCCCCCTGTCCCTGGCTGGTCCCCCATGTCCCCCCCATCCCCGGGACTCGCTCTCCATAGGTGGCAGCAGTCGCCCGTGGTGCCTCAGAGCTGGTCGGTGAAACTCCGAGCAAACGATGCCCATCGCCCTGCGGATGAAAACACGGGGTGGAAAAGGCTCCTGGCCCTGGGCAGGGAGGCTGGGAGGGTCTCCAGGACGACGAGAGCAGCTGAGGGGAAAAAGCCGAATGTTAGTTTTCTGTTCAACAGCAATTGCCTTAATTTGCTTCTTTCGGTAACAAGAGGCAGGCTCAGGAGTCCTTTTGCTCCTTCCATTTGCTCACTATCAAGATAGCAAAACCTCCTTGGCCTGAAAATGATTATTTTTCTTGACAAATCCTCCTGCTCCTGCTTTTTCTATTCATCTCCCTCTGTCTCTTCAGAGCAAAGAGAATTACAGTGGCTGCTCAGAGCACATTGCTGTCTGTCCTTGAACCCGGCTGGCAGCCCGTTGTTAACAGAACTGAGCAAATAGCAGAGAAAGGAATTTCTACATATATTCTCTCAAATTTGAAAGCAAATTTCCATCCAGCAGCACAGGCAGCTCCTTTGTGGTCCCAGCCTGGGAACGCCGCAGCGTTTGCCCTGAGCAAGCAGAAACACAGGAAGCACAACTCACACTTCTGTTGACTCAAACAGAAAGTGTTATTCTGACTAAAAATACTCAGTTTGAACAATGATTAACTGGTGATTAATTTCAGACTTGGGGGAAAGGTGTGGAGGTGGCTATGTGCCTCAAATGCCAACCTAGCACTGGCCCTGAGGTCCTTGCCACCAGTCACATGCCAGGACAGATCTTGGGCATCCTTCTCAGTGGCCTCAGTACTCCACAAGAGCCTTAAAAAATGGATCTGTTTGGCAATTCAGACAAGACAGGCATCCAGAATTTGGGATCCAGGTTTAAAGCCCCTATTACTTTCTGCTGAACACTTAGGAGAGCATAATCCAATTGGCCATATGGTCCTGGGCTCCCTCCAATCTAATTCACCCATCCCTTGGGCATATTGGAGGGAAAAGAGGGGGGGGTGAAATTGGAAAAATGTAAATCACATTTTAATAGACTCATAAAAATACACAAAGTGATGACCGAGAAAACTTATCAGATTTTATGGGCATGTGGGTTGCTCGTCTGAATATGGAAATGCCACTCAAACAGCAAAGCTGTCCTCGGAAACTCCACAACATAATCCAATTTGTGCCGTTCGCTAGACGGAGCAGCCGGAGTGATTCAAGCTGTCTGCATCACTGTCACCTCTGCTTCCCGTGAGTGCCACTCAGGGCAAGCAGGAGCCGGCGCGGCTCGGCAAAGCTCAGTCCAGCTCAGCGCAGCTTGGCAAAGCTCAGCTCAGTTCAACATGGCTCGGCATAATTCAGCCCTTCCATACAGCTGGGCAGCTGCCAAAGAGAGAATCCCGGGGTAAAGGGCTGGCTGTGCCCCACATCCCAGCATCCTGAGGGTCACAGAGCCACGGAATCACTTAGGTTGGATAAGCCCTCCCAGACCATCAAGTCCACCCTGTGACCAATCCCCACCTTGTTAAGCAGACCAGAGCACGGAGTGTCATGTCCTTGGGCACCGCCAGGGATGGGTCCCCATGTCCCAACACCCTAGGGGTCAGCTCAGACACAGTGCAGGGCAGGAGGGAGAATGGGAACAGTGTCAGGCTTCCCTGGCCATAGCAAAAGCATCTTAGAATCATGAAACCATAGAATTCTGAGCTGGAAGGGACCCCCAAGGATCATCCAACTCCTGGCCCTGCGCAGACACCCCAACAATCCCACTATGTCCCTGACAGTGTTGTCCAAATGTTCATTTGAGCTCTGGCAGCCTGGGGGCCGTGCCCACTGCCCTGGGGAGCCTGTTCAGTGCCCGACCACCCTCTGGGGGAAGAACCTTTTCCTGATATCCAGCCTAACCTTGCCCTGGCAGCTCCAGCTGTTTAATGTTCGTTACTGGCATCCAAAGTCTGCTCACATAAGAGCGAACAGGAGGGAAGGAAGGTGTTAAAATAAACATGGAGGTGGTTTATCTCAGGGCTGCAGGGACCTGATCACTGCAGTGCAATGGAGGGGAAAGGATATTTTCTGTTCCACGCACTGGGACCCCCAGAGCTGCTGAGGATGAGGCTGGGACTGCTCCTGCAGGTGACATCCAGTCCTGCTCCTCAGCGAGGTTTGGACACTCCTGCCCCTGGTGTTGCAGAGCCCAGTGGAGACATGAGTATCATCTGGGTACCAACATGGCCAGTGCTCAGAGATGCAAACCCCTTCTCCTGGGAAAGCCTCTGCGGTGAACAATTCTCCCAAAGAGTGCAAGATCTGGCCAGAAATGGGAATGCAGGAGCCTTTGGCAAATGCTTTGAGACACCGTTCCCAGATTCCTCCAGGCTGCATAGTGTTCTCAGCAACGCTAATTCAGCCAGTGACTGTTGCTGGGAACAAAGGAAATGTTTGAAGCCTTGACAGATGATCGTAGAGGAGAAAATAGGTGTTGTGCAGGTGAGTCGGTGAAGTTCACCCCTCTAATTGCTCTGTAATTGTGCTGCCTCACAGTGGAGCTCTCTCCCGAGCCTGGTTTTGCTCGAACAACGCCTGCAAAGAGCTATTTTGTTGGAAGAATTTAATTTTTGCCATTATGTTGTCCAGCACAGTCCAGCTCTGGGTACTTACCACCAATTATCCGTCTGGTATAAAGCTAATGTTGACACAGAGGTCCTCGATGCATCGACTCTGGGAATCTGCCAGGAAGACTGGTTTCCAGCAGAATAATTAGTGGGCACAGATATCCATGTAAGATGCCCTTGAACTGATGGACTGTCTTTATTCACTGGGATGTGATCAATTCTGAGGTTTTTCTTTTAGACAAGCCCTTGAATTTAATTCCATTCCGTACGGTAAGGATTTCTTGTCTGAAATTCACTTTGCATCATGAGAGCCCTGTCTGAGCTCCCCCATTAGCTATTCTTTGCCCTCATCCCAGGGTCTTAAAGCACTTTACATGGATTAACTAATTAGCTCTCTTCATAACCCAGGCTTTAAGTTAATTTCCCTGTGTGCATTATAAGGATGACTCCAAGGAACAAGTCTCCCTTCCCCCAGCGTTTTTCACCTCCTGCTGCTGCAGGTAACTCTGGGGTGGTTTGGATTAGAGAGAAAGGAGCCTAAAATCCCATGGGAGGGTGACATGAAACCAAGCAGGCCTGAATCCCACTGTGCCTGTCCTGCCCTGCCTGTCCCCTAATTGGGACACATGTTGGGGAACCTGCCAAGAGGCAGGATCATGTCCAGGAGCAAACTGAGCTCTGGGCTGAGCTGCCACGGCTCCAACAATCACTGCACTGGGGACTCTGCCCTGGCACCAGGCGTGTGTGGCTTCAAAGAGGGGTTTGAAGATGAAAATTGAAAGTACGGAGAAACCTGTCAAAGGGCAAAGCCACGGCAGGGGCTGCCATCTCCTCGTGAGGTTCTTTGTGTCCTTGGAGGTCTCCTAAAGCTGGAGTCCTGTGTCCACAGCTCATCTGGGAGAGTGCAGACACAGGGCTCCCAGGTGCCTGCAGGATTCCTCTCTGGAGCTGAGGCGATCCAGTGGAGGTCCAGTGGTGCTCCAGCCACGGGGAGCACCAGTCCTGGCTGACCCTCTTACCCATCCCTCCAGCTTCCTGCGCCTGGGAATTACTGAAACACAAAGGCTCCTCACTAATGGGTGCCCACCTGCAGAGATGAATATATCCATTTAATATCCAGCCGTGCAGCCCCCCTGTTGCCTTTGGAAATGAGCCTCAAACACGAGCAGCAGCAGGGCAAGGCAGAACGTGGCAATGGCGATTCCCTGCCGGGGCAGAAATGGGGTGACCGTGTCCAAGAGCACAACCTGAGGAATGGCAGCTGCCAGAGGCCATTCGGTATTTTGGGCATTTTAAGTTTATCTTTATTAACGTTTATGCCCGAGTTTCTCCTGCTGCCATTCGCCTGGAGCAACTCCACTTGGTGCAAGCCAAGGGAAAAACTGGGGTGTCTGTGCCTGTCTTTCTCATGCTCTTCTCAGGGGCTGTGATTTTATGTTTGTTCAGAGATAATTTCCCCGGCCCCTGAGTTTACCAACCACTCTGACTCTCTGTACAGGCAGGTCGCTGTGCCGTGTATGTGCAGGGTTGTTTACAGCTGCTGATACACTCTGGAGGCAACAGGAACAAACACTGCCATATATTAAACATTGCAGCACAAAATAGGAGGAAATTTATCTTTTATTTCTCTCCCTTTATAAACTCCTACTCGTGTTCTTTGCTGTTGTGGTAAATTATGAAAAGGTTTATTTTTCAGTAAGCGTGTTCCCCTTTAGCATCCAAAAAAAAAAAAAAAGAGCAGCGTGTAAAGGGAGGATACAATCCCTCCTGGCAGATCCTGGGAAGGAGTGGGCACAAGGATGGGGAGAGATTTATCTGAAGGAGGAAGGAAGTGAAATACAGGGATGGGATTTACACTAAACAGCAGGGAAATGTGCAAGCAGGGAGAGCCCTCAGGCACAGTAGAGCTTCCAAAGACAAGGGATGTCATGCTGGGATAGTAATATTTGGGGAAAATTGATAAACTGCAGAGCATGGGAAGCTGGCAGGGATTCTGGACCCCAAATTAAAGGAGGTTTCATTTGCAATGAGTATCAGGAGCAAGTAGAGCCCCGTCTCCTTCACGCCCCTTTCCTCTTGGCCACGAAGCTCCATGGATTTAGGAAGCCTCTGGGAGAGGTGGGCAGTGACACAAGTTCCCTGAGCTGCTGAGGGTCTCTCACAGGTCACAGGGAAGTTAATTCTCCTCTGATGAGGCCCTTGGTGACGGTCACTGCTCTGGGAACAGGCTCAGTGTGGGCTGGTGGCCCGGAGCCTGGCTGGGGTGGGAGCAGGTGGCTTGGTCACGGCATCATTTGTGTCTCTAAAAAGTGACCTTTCCCCACCTGGTCGGAGGGGACTGAGTGACAGCATGGGGCTGATGGCAGCTGTAAATCTTGGTCCAAGAATGAGTTAGAGATGGAAATTCATTGCTGCACCTCCAGCAGGTGGTAAAACCCATTGTAAATCTCTGAAAGGCTTGTCAGGACGCTAATGGATTGAGCTCCCGATGCTTAAATTTCACAGCTCCCTGTCCTCCCAAAATGTCACCTGGAGGACTCTGCAGAAGGACACGGGGACAGAAATGAGCCCCCTTGGCCTTTGGTGAGCTCTGACAGGGGGGACAGCCCCAAGCTCTGGCGCCGGAGGGGAGAGAGGGGGGCTTGTAGCCAAGACACAGCCTGGGTCTCGCATGAGGAGCTCAGCTCCTGCTCCACCACCAGCCCTGGGCCAGCACTCGCCAGCAGATGCCACGGGGTGTGGGTGACCACTGCCCAGATGGACGCGTGCCTCAGGTGCCCACCTCCACTGCCTGGGTGGATGTGCATCCCACTGGCACCTCCCTGCTGCTCCCTCCCCTCTTGCGCTGCCTTTGGGCACCGGGACAGGGCTTCCCCCAGCTCCAGCCCCACATCTGGGGGTGCAGGGGGTGCTCTGCCCTCGCTGTGCCCTTCCTGGCACTCACCCCACGGATTCACAGCACAGACTGAAAGAGCCAAACTCCCGGCCAGCTCAGCTGCCTGCAGCACAAGGGAGGGAAGGTGTTTGGGCTGACCTGGAGCCCGGCAGCAGGAGACAAATGGGCAGGGGGGGTGAGTGGCATTAATGTGCCCACAGCAGCATTAATTTTACCTCTGCCTTGCCCAGGTGAGCAGCGCTGCAGCAGCACCTCCCTGAGAGGAGGAATGATGATCCCTATTTATCTTGCCTGGAGTCTCAGCTCTGGAAGCATTTTTAATTCTGTTTCTCCATTTTTCCCCTCTTTTTGTCTTCCTGGATGTAAGTCCCATTAAAATCTGTCTTGTTGGCTGCTTTGTTGAGCCCAGTGATGGCAGGGAGAGGGATTTCAGGTATTTCTCTTCTGAAGGTCTGCCCTGACTCGCAGCAAGTTAACCCATTGCTGTTTCTAGGCTACTTCTGTTGTATTTTCTTTAATTTCTTCGAGTAAACAAAGGCAAAGGAAGATCTGGCTCTTGCGAAAGGTCTGAGGTCAGAGAAATTGCAAAATTAAAGGGCTGTTGTTTTGTTTAGTTTTCATGCCCCTGCTGTAAAACCAGCCGTGGATTTGCATGAACAGATCAAAGGGGCTCTGGGAACGTGAGTGACTTGGATCCATCTCACTCCTGCCATGCTGTGCCCAGATTTCCCAGTGAGTCCTCCCTGATGGGCAGGCAAGTGATGCTCTGCCACGGCATCTCAGGGCAAGTGAACCCCTGGGAGTCCCTTTCTGGAGCCAGTAGTGCCTTGTGGGGCATTCAGGAGTTGGGGCAGCTGCCCCACAGACATGCCAGGGTGCCGGGGTTGGGGCATGGCAGCGGCAGCAGCAGAATGTGGAAGCGGGAACACAACACAGACACTTAGGAAAAGGAAACTTGGTTCCTAAACCTGGTTCTAATCAGCAGCCCCGATTCCTGCCTTCCTGCCCCCTTCCCATGGCTCGTGCCACGGGCAGGCACTGGCCTAAAGGTGCATTTTACAGCCATTATCAAACCACTGCCCCGGGGAGCTTTCAGTGCATGGACTGGCTCTGGTGGGACTGTCAGTATATGCAGGGAGCAAACAGTGAGAAACAACGTTTTTTAACAAATCTTCTGGAATTTCAATATCAAGCCATTGATTTTGAGTCCCTTGGACTGCAGCAGCTGAACCGTTATTGGTTTGTGTCATTAAGGTCTGGGGCAGGGGATCTCTGTGAATGCACAAGGCAAGGGAATTTTTGTTTTGGTTTTTCCTGTTGTATCTGGCACTGCCTTCCTTTCCATTAAGTTGCTACACAACAGGAGAGCCCAATCAATTAAAACAAAGTAAAGAGCGGAAAAATATTAGGCAGAAAGACACAAACTTTGTGGGATTTGCTGGTGCTGCTGAGGGTCACAGTGGGAAGCTCCAAAGCAGCAGATATTGGTGCTGATGGCTCAACCCTGCCAGAGCTGACTAACAGCTGCCTTTGGGGTCAGGATGGATGTTGGGCATCCCCATGGGCATCTCCACAATGGGAAACAACCCTTGATTGCAGCCGCACCACAGGACAAAGTCAGGCACCAGAGAGCATCTGCTCCCCACCGCGGGGACCATGGCATGGAGACATTGCACAACATCCCCCTTTCCAGGTGTTCCTAAATCCCTACAGTCTTCCCCAAGCACGGGAGGGCTCACAGCACCCAGAGGTGAATGCTGAGGGGCAGCAGGAGAGCAGGGCACCTGCTGGCGTGATGGGCAACATCCCATCACCAGCCGGGCTGGGAAATTGTGTTCAGCCAGAGGGAAAACAAGCTGTCAGGGATGCATGGATGTCGGTGTGCAGGTCGCCTCTGCACAAAAGGAATATCATAGCATGCAAATGTCGTTTGTATTGTGATCATTAGCTCGAGCTGTGGGAGGTGCCTTATATCAGTTAAATTCTTTCAGGGGCTCCTGCAGAGCCGCTGAGAACTTCTTAAGTGCACAGTGGCATTTAAAAGATTGCTGCCTGCTCTGAGCAGATGTTCCACGGATTAGACAGCTCAGTGTGCAAGACAGCTTCGAATGAAAACAAAAAAAGCTGCAATATTTATGGGCTGCCCTGCATGTGCTGGAAAACTGAGAGGAACACACCACGTCTGGTAGTAAAGGTATAACCAGAAATGTCCCTGCAAACACCCAGAGTTTGGCTTCAAAGGGAGAGCAGCAGTGGGGGAGGCTGGTGCAGGGGTGGCTGAATTAGCATTTCTTGAATATTTACACAATTCTTCCCCATGAGGGTGGCGAGGTGCTGGCACAGGTTGCCCAGATTTTTAGAAGTTTACTTCTACTGTTCTCCTTGGCAGCACAGACATGGACAGAGCCAGCTGCCCGTACCCTCAGCCAGCCTTTCCCCACCGTGCCCAAACTAGTATTGAGGAAGGAGCAGCAGCAGCACGGACAGCCCTCACCTGCCCTTCCCTCCATCACTGAGCGAACCTCAGGCTCAGGGAAGCAGCTGATGCCGGATTGTTTCTACCCAAGCGCTCTTCACCCCTGCTGCTCCTCTTCCTCGTGCTTCCCTTTAAATCTGGTGCCCACACAGCTGCCCTTTTCGTCCTTGGATGAGTTTTCCTGTTACATCCTTTACCCTCTCCGCAGGGGCTCGGCTCTTATGTCCAAGGCTTCCTCCAGGTGTGGGGAGCTGGCAGAGGGTGGCAGGGGGCAGGTGGGGGACGGGGGAGCTCTGCACTCAGGTCTTGCGGGGGGAAAGGGGCAAAGCTTCGGGATCCCCGCTCCGTGTTCCCTGGGGATCCTCTCCAGAGGCTCTCCAAGTGCCTGTGCCCTGAGTGCTCCTCCGGGCCAGCCCCAGGAGCAGTTTGCTGCTGCAGAGTCGCTATAGGTGGCAGCATTGGAGAGCCAGAGGCTGCCCGGCTGGGCTGGCAGGGATAATTCGTACACAAAACAACAGAAAATGTGATACGGGTAATCCCGAGCGCAAACACTTCCCTCGCTGGAGCTGCGTCTCCGGGAGCGGAGCTGCCCTCCGAGGCTGGGCTTTCCATCGGGAGCGGACTAGAGGTGATGCACCTGGTCAGGCTCCTGGTGCCTCCACCTCCTCTGCCCTGAGGTTTGGGTCGCTGTCACCTTCCCCAGAGAGGTTTTCTCACCCAAGCTCTTGCCCGGAGGCAGCCCTGGGCGAGGGGATGCTCCACTGGCACTTTGGGAATGCTGCCTGGGGGGATGGAGAGCTCTCGGGGAGGTTTTCCCAAGCCCTCACGACTCCAATATTTACAGTGACTGACGGTAACTCAAACACGGCTTGTGATTCAACCTGATGAACGTGAAGCCCTAAATCACACGAATCTGCCAAGTGAAGCACTTTAGCCTCTGCCCCCGCTGCCATAAACAGCGAACGGCTGCGGCTCCTGGGAGCTTTTAATGAACTGCCTGATGCTGCCAGCAGACTTCCTAATGCTCCGTGTCCCTCCTCTCCAAGTCCCCTGCCCCTTTCCCCGAGCTTTCTGCGGTGTTTTCTTGTAATTGCTGCCCTTCTGGTGGGGAAAACTGCAGAGAAGAGCAGCTGGGCAGGCGATGGGTTTTTTAAGTGCCACTTCCCTGCGGTTATGGCTGGGACCTGGGATTTACCCAGCGGTGGCTGTGCAGGAACTGGGAGGGAAGAGAAGGTTCCTTGGTTCCCTCTCTTCTTGGAAGGGAAAAAGGGGCAGAGGAGATGCTCTTTGGGGAGCAGGGTCTCTGGTTTGTGCCCTGCAGGGGAAGGCTGCTGAGCAGCAACAGGCAGGGGCAGCTTCTGGAATTGAGTTAGGAAAGCAAATAACTCCTGAGGGCACCGACTGTGAGAACAGAGCTGGGCAAGATCCCATCTAAAGCCTCTGTTATCTCAACAAGTTTCCTATTTATTTTCCAGGCACAATACACTCCGTAACCTCCTGTTTTACTCAGAAGGGAAAACCCTTTATTTATTTATTTATTTATTTATTTTAATTGAGAACCCTGGTGGAAAACAAGCTTTGCTTCCAGAAGCAATTACATTCCATCCCTTAACTGGATTAGGTAACTTGATAAAACTCCAGTGGAGAAATATTTGCTCATATTTAATCATTTGTTGACTTGGCACCTCACGAAATAAAGCAAAATTAAATAAAAATGTGTAAAGGGCAACCTGCTTGCTGATAAATCCAACCCACTCTGAGCAGTTTATTACAGGAGCAACGATCCATTAGCTCACACATAAATTAGAATTGTGCATCCGGTTTATGGAGTTGCAAATTGTCAGCTGCTGCTGTTGTGTCAAAAATAGGCTGTGCCAGGAATGAAACATGGTTGTTGTCTGAGCTGCCTGCCCTGGGTGGATGAAGGCCAGGCAGTTTAGGGTTAGGCAGGATGAAGAGCAAAAGGAATTCAAGCCCTTTATTTTCATAGAATCATAGAATACTCTGAGTTGGGAGGGGTCCACAAGAATCAAGTCCAACTCCTGGCCCTGCACAGACACCCCAACAATCCCACCTTGTCCCTGAGAGTGTTGTCCAAACCCTCCTGGAGCTCTGGCAGCCTTGGGGCCGTGCCCACTGCCCTGGGGAGCCTGGGCAGTGCCCACCACCCTCTGGGGGAAGAATCTTCTCCTGAGATCGAGCCTAACCCTGCTCTGACACAGCTCCAGCTGTTCCCTCTGGTCCCATCACTGCTCACACAGAGCAGAGATCAGTGCTCTTTGTGCTGCTTGTACAAACAAAGCAATCAGCATATTTGCATGTTAACGTGGTCTGCAGCCATGGAATGAATCCTGTTAGTCCCCTGAAAACCAAACTGTCCATCTATTGATCACAGCTCTGTGTTATCTATGCTCTAGTGTGGGAATCCAGCCCCTGAAATGAGATCCAGCCATCAATATTCTCTCTGGGTGTTTCTGCTGCGGTGCTTCTTATTGCAGGTTGGATCACCTCCCGAGGAGTTTCCCATTATTTCTCAGCCCGAAAGGAGGGAATACTGCCACGCCTGCCTGAGGCTGCCACTGCTCCCTGTGTGCTGCTAACAGGGAAATGAGAGGCTCTGGGGTTACCTGGGGTTCCCAGGTGGTCACTGTACAGCTGCAATGACAGCAAAACAATCGGTCTGGGGGGAATTGCATCAGGAATCAGTTCCGTCAAGTGCTGGCACCATTAGCCCCGACAAGGCTCACTGCTGTGCAGCCAAGGCTGAGGCTTTAGCCTGGATGGGATTTCCAGGAGCATCAAAATCAACAGCAGGTGAATCAATCCCAGGTGAACCCCAGCCTGGAGCGATGAGTTTGTCCAGCCTGTGCCCTCCTTCCCCAACTGAGACCTGTCCTGAGCACCGACGCAAGCCCCAGGCAGAGCCCACCCCTCCAACCTGCAGTTATCCCACAGCTATTGTTGGGCACAGACTTTGGGATGTGGCTGCAGTGATCCGGGAGCTGCAGGGGGTGCTCAGCCTGAGAGGTGTCACACACAGAACAGCAGTGGCCCAAGCACAGGGCTGGAATGGCTTTGGGTGGGATTTTTGCCATTGCCAAGGTGACCCAAAGGACCGTTTCACTCCTGCCTTTCCTGGGGTCTCAGTACCAGTGGGGTCACTGCCTGGAGTTCCCCAGAAAACCTGCAATTTCCTTGCTGAAGTGGTAACTGTGAAGGACAGTGTTTGGAAAACTGCAGTTCCATATTTCCCGAGATTCCGAGGGGTTCTGAGGATGCCCTCTGTGTCTTGCCAGTGGTTGGGTCCCCTCCACATGTGTGTAACTGCAGAGGTGTCAGATCACAACACGGTGGCATCTGGCACAGGCTCCCCTGGCCGGGTCCATCGCTCCAGCCCGTGCTCTGCAGAGATTTAAGGATCTGGAGAGGGCACAGCCATAGGAAAGGATTGAATGTGTTATTTTCTGTTCTGGCCCCACACTGCAGCACTGTGTTTAAGCTCTCCCAAGGCCCAACACCCCAATTCCAGGGCTCAGCTGTCCCTTTGGTAGCAGCTGCAGCAGCTTTGGGTACGTGGAGAGTCAGAGCTGCATGACCCTCTCCTGCCAGATGTGCTGATTTAAGTGGTGGTTAAAAACCCCAACTCACCTGCACGGGCAGAAGGAATGAAATAAAAAAAAAGGTTCTGCTTTATTTATTCTTCTTAATATGAAATTCATGCCCTGATTGCCTTTGCTCTCTCCATCCAGGCTTCTGGGAGGTAAGAGATTCAGTTCATGAATCTGAATTTGGGGAAGCTTCATCTTTCGAGCTTTCTGTTCAGGGAAAGTTACTTGATAGCCAGGGAGCCAAGGGGGAAATACATTATTGAAAGAAAAGCTTCCTTTTTAATCTAAAATTCAGCAGGATCTTTGAGATGAAAAAGGTTATTTCCAAGAGTCTGTCCAGCATATCTTGAGGGCTTCTCCTTCCCATACAATAAGTAGTGAGTGGGAGGGAGGGAGGGAGGAAAGAGCCTCAGTCAGAAACAGGCTGCTGTTCTCTCTCAATTACACCACCATCCCATCTCCTGACAAGGGAATAGAAATTCCCCTTGCAAAGAAGTGCTTGGAGGCTGGCTGGAGAAAGAGGAGAAAGTAATTATGGCTAAACTGTGCAAACAGGGACTCCTGGGAGCAGCCCAGAGAGTGCAGGGGCCACTCACAGGAGTAACATGTGAGTTAGAACACTCCCACCCAGGAGAGCACTTAAATAGGAGCCTTGGTCCCTTTGAACTCAATTTGTTGAATGCTGGTTAAGAGCCTTTTGAAGCCCAGTGAAAGGAATTACAGGATTTCTGAGGACAGCTGGATGCTGGGGGGTTCACAAGTGGCTGGTTGCCAAGAGACGCAGTTTTGGGGCGCTTGGTGCCTTCTGCTGCCTCGCTGCCAAAGAGCTCTGGAGCACGACCAGGACGAGATGCCTTTTCCTGTGACATGCAGACCTCGTTCCCATCACCCAGCAAGGCTGAGGATGGGATGCTGGATCCGGTCCCCTTGCGAGGCAGTGGGAGAAAAATCTTGCCAGAGTCAGACCCATCCTTGGGAAAAACTTGTTTTTCTCTCTGACCTGGAAACGCTCCAGCTTTGCTTCTTCTCCCAATTTAAACCCATTCTCTTGCCACGGTCAATTATTTTAAATCCTCCCCCTGGACTGTGCCGTGCTCGAGGAGCTGCAGGAGTTGTGTGTCTGTGTCTGTGCAGGGAAACCGGGAGCGACAGGCTCCGGCTCCTCTCCGGGGATGCCATTAGGGGGGATTTGTGTGCGGGCTGGAAATGCAGCAGTTCTGCTGTCAGCGGTTTTCTCCACAGCCACTCACACAGCCACTCTCCTCTCCACCCCTGGGGGGTTGGATTTGGGGGCTTGCTGTGTTAAAGGGAGGCTTTGATCCTGCCACTTAGATGACAAATACCAAATGACACATTTTTGCCCCAAAAGGTGTCCCGGCCAGCTCTCCCTGAATTGCATCCGGGCTCTGCTGTGCCCCAACCCAGTGCTGAGCACCCACATCCAAGGAATATCACATTTAGAATCACAGGATTGGAAAAGCCCTCCCAGCCCATGGAGTCCACCCTGTGACCGATGCCCACCTTGTCACTCAGTCCAGAGCACTGAGTGCCACTTCCAGTTGTTCCTTGGACACCTCCAGGGATGGGGACTCCAAACCTCCCTGGAGGGCCTGTTCCAACCCTTTCCATGCAGGCTCAATTCCATTTATTTTGAAATGCCATTAAGCTGGGAGGAAATGTAAACCCCTCTGCTCGCACCAGAGGAACAGAATTACGCTAATAAGGTACTCAGAGGAAATTATTTCTCCTACCTGGTTTTACTGGGAACAAAATCCTTGGTCCTGGGATTTCAGCTCCCCAGCAAAAGTAATTATAAGGTATTCATAAATTCAAAATATTAGTTACGCAAAGAAGTTTTCTAAACAATCTTGTTGTTGTTCTTTCATCAGTGGGCAAAAACTGTTAGAACTTCTTGGGGCCAAGTACAGTCTCTGCCATTATCCCCATTGTTATTTCAGTGTTGTTCCCTACATCTCTCCTTGCACGGGAGCTCAGGGAGGTGCAGGTGGATTCCCCCACCATCCATCCTGCCTTTGCACCTTCTCCTTGCTCCCTGAAGTTGGAGCGTGGGGAGTTGTATGGACTTCAGCAATCCAGGCCACTTCCTGCCTCATTTCTTTCCCAGCCTTCGGAGTGATTCCAGCACTGAGCTCGGAGCTGATCATCCAGTGCACAGGGCAGACAGCATATTATTTTGTCATAATTCAGGACAGTGCCTCACACTTGCTCAGCCGGCAGGACACGCCCCAGGGCAGCTGTGGGAATATGGATTTGCTTGGGAATCTGTGCATTTCTCTGCTCCCCCTGTCCTGACACCAACACACACCGTTCCACAGAGCTCCACTCATGGGATGGGGGTGCCTGGTATTTTGGACAAATAATCCCCTTCCATGTCTCCTCATCCCAATTCTTTCCCTGCCCCACACAATGTAATTTTCCAGTGTACTTTTATTCTAAAAGGAATCACCCAGCAAACCCACTAAAGCCTTTATCTGAGGGGAGGTATCAGTTAATATTGGTTAAAATAGATTTTTCTAAGCACAGAGCCTTGCTTCTTATTTTTTTTTAACACCTAAACTGCAAAGTGATGCCTTGAAGATGAGATTAGTTCATTATTTATAAAAGCAAAATCCCTCAGAATGCATTAAATATGAAAACATTGTATCGGGGTGTAAGATTTGGGAGGATTAGGCTCTGAAGTCTAGACATTTATCTCCGACCGCATTGCATTTGCATTCATTACGTGTCCTGCTGTACCTCCAAACAGGAAAACTGATCTGCAGAACGGATGATCAAAGCGGGGAAATGCAGATCAGAAAACACGCTGTGTTCGCTTAGGAACGAAAAATGGTGTAAAAAAAAAACATAATTGTCTGATATTCTGGTACATGAGACTCTGCCAGGCCCCGGCAGTGAGGGGGGACTCGGGAGCTGGTGGGTTTGGAGATGCTGCTGAGGGGCTGACGTTTGCACAAAGCTCCCTGACCCCCTTGTGAGGGGGAAAAGGGTTTGAGGACAGGGGGATGCCCTGCAGGGAAGTGCCCTTGGGAGATCCAGCCCCTGTCGCTGCCCGGGCACATCCCCCTTTTGCATCCATCCCCAGCAACATCATCACCACACGATCCCATGGTCCGAGCAACAGGTAACCCAGGGCACGGGCTGCTCCAGCCCATCCCTGGGCTCCTTCCTCCAGATCATCATCACTTATTAATTTCTCACTAATCCAGACCTTTCCACTGTTGGCACCGGTTGGAGGTTGTGATAACAGTTGCACTGCAGCTCTGTCCCCCCACCTTCCCTTTCCCAGCCCAAACGCAGCACCCACTTCACTCTCGGCCTCTGAACTTTAGCCGGTCATTTAAGATTCATGAAAAAACCAAAAAAATCAATATGACTGATCTAGAGCCCCTTTTGGCCAGCCCTTAACAGCTCTTGCATGGCCAGCTCTCCAAATCGGTAGAATTTAACATTATTTTTAGCATTAGTAATTGCTGCTGAACCTTCCCCTGAGCTCCTGTTGGACGGAGCTCTGTTGGCATCCTGATAGGAGCTGCCAGCACAAGGACACCTTCTCCTAAACAGGAACCTGGAAAACTTGAGTGTTTCTGCCTTTTCCGTGGGAACACTGTGTCACACTCAGAGATGGCTGAGAAGTTTGTAGCTAAACCCATGAAAACAGGTGCAATTTCAGGTGAAATTCATTTCATTTTAAAGGAGCTTTTATTCTACGCTGGGACTAATGTCAAGTCTTCTGGAAACGTTCCCAAGGTTCACAAAGCATCCCAGTGAGTCTGGAATCACTTTAGGCTGATTTATATGTTTGGAAAGAAACCAGGCTCCCAGACTCCCTCTGCTTTTGACCTGGACACAGCTCCAGCCTTGATTTATTCCCTGAGTTATAATGTGTGTTTTTTTGCATAATTTCAAATCAGAATAAAATTTGAATCCATAAAACCACGCAAAGACTGACAGCTCGGTCTGTAGCAATCCCTTCTGGATGATTCATCTGCCTTATCCCTCCAGCGTGCTCATTTCCCAGTCTGAATGCATCCAAATCCCAGATCAGAAGTTCTATTGTTTCCCGGCTCTGTCTCTTCCTACAAAGGAAAGCTCATTACACCCGGAGTCCCGGTATCTGCTGAGTGTGACAACAGAACTGATGGAGCACCGCCACAGCCTGTGCTCACTGGTCCCAAACTCTTCTGCTTTTAGCACAGAATTCCCTTTCTTTACAGGAATTTGAAGTGACAAATCCACGGAATGAATCTGGTATTCATTGTTTGCAAGAGAGGAGTGAGGGGATTTAAATGAAGCAGATATTCGACAAGAAGACTCAGGAAATCATTTACCAGCTCCAGCGAGAGGGGAGCCACGTTATCAGCAGAATTTACATGTTACATTAGCCAGGAGTAGGAATGTTCATCTTTCTATCCAAAATCTCTTTGCAGAATTAGCAGAATACTGTTGCTTTAATGCCTTTTTCTTGTCATCGACAGTGTAAATCCTCTCACCCCTGCTGGAAACCAGGAAAATTAAATTTGTGAACTATTGTCTGTTCCCGAAACCACACTGCAACAGGAGCAGAGGCTTCAAGGTTGAAAAGGCTGAAAGCTGAAAAAAAAAAAAAAAGAGAAATTTTTAGCCTTTAAGAACTACTCGCACAGTGAGTGCCAGAGAAACAACTGGTTGTTCTGTCCTGCTGCTGCTCCATCTGGATCTGGAACGTGAGGGCAGAGAAACCTGAGGTTTGACTCTGGCTCTGCTTCTCCTTGGAAACAGGTCTGGGGACAGACAAACCAAAGTGCTTTTGGGGCATCAGAGTCCAGCAGGTCACGGGCACCCACAGAGAGAGCCTTTCCTGGAACAAAGTAAAATGGTGATTGAGTGGAAACCTTTTTCTCCCATCTCTCTCATTACAAACCTCATTGGTTTTAATTCCCTAAAAGCCAAGCGCCAGGATCCAAACCCGAGCACGTGAGTGTCATCATGGAATTCAGTGGAGCTAAAGATGTTCCTGTGTTTGGGGTGTGCTTAGACTCACAGAATCATTAAGGCTGGAAAAGACCGCTGAAATCATTCTAAATCCCTTTCTACATTGCAGCCCACGTGCTAAGATTTATTAAACTCAAAAATCCTGCTGGAAATTTCCACCTAATTGAAAAAAATGGGAAAAGACCCCCAGTTCTCCCTGCTTGGGCTGTTTCTTCACGATGGTAAATCCCTGCTTGGCAAAGCAGAAAGAGGCAGTGCTGGTGGGAAAGCCTGGGTGTCCATCCAGGACAGCAGGAAACAGGATTTTTCATGAAGACAGCTGGGAATGTCTCTTGAGTGGCTCAGCCCAAGGTGCTTTTGATCCCTAAATCGCCAAACCTCTGGAGTCAGGACAGCCAGGAGCCAGAGCACAATGGGGGGATGCTGCACCCCCAGAGTGCTGGGGAGTTTTGGGACGTTGTCCCCAGAGCTCTGGGGGACAGTGATGCCACGAGTGGCGTAATGTGATTTGGAAGAGCTTTATGCTTGAATTAAAAAGGCCTAATTGAGTGTCCTGGTAGGATAAGACACAGCTCCTGGCACCCTGGAACAGAGGCAAATCCGAGCCATGAAATATGCTCAAACCTGATTTTCCTCTGTAGCAAACCACTGCCCTGAAACCTCTTTATTCCTTCTCACAAAGGCTGAAAGCCATTTCCTGGCACCAGATCCCCCAAATTTCCAGTTAATAAGCAGGCTTTGTGCTGTTGACCTTACACTTGCTGGCACAGCCAGATTTTCCAGCAGAAATGAGAGGCCAGCAGCCAACTCGTGTTGCATTTTAAAGCTCTGCAGCCTGGAGAGGGAAGGGAAATGATCCAGCGGGGCCGCGGGCACGGTGACTGGCACCCTCAGCGGAGCGCGGTGGCACCGGGACACTGCTGAAATTACTTTTGGATGCTCCGTCAAGCACAGGATATAAATTGCACAATGTTTTTAAATGTTTTGGAGAGATTGCCTTTTGAGTGGCACCCTCCATTGCGGTGTGTCCAGGAAGGTGTAGAGAATTCATTTGCATTTTTCATTTTTATCGGTGTCTTTTAGCCAGGCTGGACCAGGAGAGTGAATCCAGCTGTGTGGATGGTGCCAGGAATGGCTCAGCCTCCATCTGCTCAAAGATACAAATTTGATTTCCCCTCATCTTTATTTTCATGTCAGAAATTTTCTCCTATTTTTCAATATTCTTTTTTCTCTTTCTTTTATCCCTGGTGTAAATCGGTGACTATCAAATGAAATGAAATGGAAGGGAATGGACTGCCTGGAGCTATTCACGGCACGGGAACTCACTACACCTCCTAATAAGCCATTCCCCGTTTATTTTTAGCAGCACACCATCCCTATCTTCCCTGTTATTGTTGAATACTCAAGTGGTGCTGCTGCTAAACATTATGACTTTCTTTCCTTTGCTTAATTACGTGCCAATCAGTGTAAAGCAGAGCGTGCTCTCAGCTGGTTGCTGGATAAATATTGAGTGCAACGCGATTCCAGACATTACTACGGAAATGGGCATTTCCAAACCTCATGTTATTTGAAGTTGTGGTGGGAATATCTGCCAGTTGTGTTTCTGGGGAGCCCTGGGAGCAGCTCATGGCCCCCCACAGCCAATTTGGACATTTTCAGCTTAGATCATCTCCCCACAGGGCTTAGAAGAACGGGTGATGATTTTTGGATGTAATAACAAGAAAACCCATTTTGTGGTACCCAGTTGTCTTGTTTTCAGTTTGTCCACGTATTTTCACCTGTTCAGGCAGGAAAGTTAACATGCCCTGGATAACCTGACCTGCCCTTGGCTGTTTCTGTAAATAAAACCCAAGTTCCAGAAAGTGCCCAATTTGTACCAGCTGCCTCCACCTCCCACAATGGAGCTGCCCAGGGATCCACAGAGGAGCAACTAATCAGCCTTTTACCTGCATGTGGATATTTTTTTTCCTCTTCTTGTGTCTTTACTCTGCTCTTTGTTGGTGTTTTCACATAGCTGAAAATATACTGTCTGCTGCTAATGAATAGCATGGAAACCATACGCTTCCAAGGCTCTGGGGTCGTGCCGAGTGTGCTGCTGCTCCCCGTATACTGCTGGGATATATTTGCCAGCATTTCAATTAGATCATCAATAACCCAGTGCAGCTGCTGAGAGAAGAACTCAGATGTTCATAAATGTTATAGTCCATTAAGTTCAGATACTTCAAAGGCAGTTTGGAAAGAAAGTCATTTGTTAGGCTGAGTGTCAGTATAGCGGAATGCAAATCATGCTGGATGCCAAAGAAAGGGATTAAAAATGGAGTTTAAAGGTCAAATTAAGTTAATTTGACCACTTCTGACACATAATGCAACTTCCTGACTTTTAAAATATCGCAGCCATGTGCCAGGGGGTGAGGATTTCCCTGGAAGGCTGCAAGGGTGGGTGCAGGATGCCTGGGACAGTGCAGCAGCAGTGCAGGGACACCGCAGTGGTCGTGGGGTGTGTGTGGGATGTGAGGTCCGGGGGTTCGTGTATTCCTATGGGGATGGGGATGTGGATGTGTGATCTTTCCTCATTCAAAATCCACGTGGCATTTCCTGCCTCTAAAATCCGAAAAGCAAGTCGGTGCTTCAAGTACAGCAAATATTGAAAGAACTGATTAACATCACGGGAGATTTTCCCATTTAAAAACGATCTCCTTTCGGAGCAGGCAGAGATCCAAAGCTCCTTTCCCAGGATGTTTTCCGGCAGCCTCCCTCTCCCCTGGGGAGGGCCGGTGTGTGCAGGAGGGAGAAGCAGCGTGATTTGCGGTGCTTTGGAAGGAGAGGGGAACGCAAACACCGGGGTGGATTAGCAGCTGACGGCAAACGCGGCCAGCTCGCCCCGGAGGAAGGATGGCATGACAGGATGGGAGAGGAAAACACTACATCACCCTGGAAGTGCCAAACCGCGGCTGAGATTCAGCGGCAGAAGAAATCTGGGCACGGCATCTGCTCGCGGCGAGCGGAGCCGCATCCCGGGAGCGGAGCAGATCGGCACCGGCCGGGGGGAGCAGCACGGCAGATCCTGCCCCAGAAACACGGACGGGGCGTTCACCCGCTGCCCAAAACGCCCACGGGTTGGAAAGGTGGGAGCTTTAGGAGTGGCAGCAAATGTTTTCCCCGCCTGTCAAGGGCAGGGTAAGCAGGGAAGTGTGTCCTCTGCAGCGCGTCCTTCCTGACGCTGCACATATGGCTGGGCAGGGTCGCCCCAGCCTGTTCCCAGCTGCTGCCATCCGGCTGCTCCTCCACAGACACTCGGGGTTTGGGCTGAATAAAGCATTTCTGTGACTTCCTTGCTGGAAAATTAAGGGTTTTGTTTAAACGGAGAGTCTTTCATCAAATACTTGCTGCTATAAAGCAAGTCCCAGAGTTCTGGATGGCTGATGAACCAGTTACATGCAATGTCTTTGCCAGATTTTGACCTCAAATGTGAGAGTTTTTAAATTTTCCTTTCAAGAACAGGACGATGTTTCTAAGAATCCTGCTCCAGCTTTGCCTGAAGCTTCTGGACCTTGGCATGCCCTGCTGGTCAGTGGTGACATGGGTTCAGGGTGGTTTTGGGCTCCATCAGCAGCACTGGCAGTGCCAGGACTGTCCTTGTGACAGAGACAGGAGACAGGGAGGGTTTGTGGCACTTGCAGAGGTGGTGATGAGGATCTGCAGTGAAACACACGAGTTCAACCTCATGCCTGAAAAATATCTGGGGAAAAAAATGAAAAGGAGGTAGGGAAAATTCAGAAGAGGAGAAGGCAAAGGCTCTCCTCTTGGAAACACTCTGTCTTTCCCTCAAATCAGCCTCTTCCAGACAGCACAGAAGGAAGATCCATGTCTTGTTCTTACTGTGAGAACCTCCTTCCTCCTACAGCCCCAAGATATCCCCAGGGATGCCTCTGGGAGATCCCCAAGGATTCTCCTGGGACATCCCCGAGGATGCCTCCGGGCAAGCTGGAGAGAGGCAGCCTCTGGCCCGCCCTTCCTGCAGGGAACACCTGCAGCAGCAGTGGAGGAGCTGGAAGTGCCGCTCAGGGAATGGTTGTTCGCTCCCTGGGGAAGCTGGTGGGATCACAGATGAGGCACAGTGAGGTGGCTGTGCTCCCTGGTTCCTGCTGGGTGCCTGCAGGAGCCTGAGCCCACAGCTTGGAGGTGCCAGGGGAGCTGCTGGGGTCTCCTCCTCCCCTGTGCAGGAAAAGTCCCTCCTGGAAAGATAATCCAAGTATCTTGTTCATCATTTTCACTGGTGATACTGTCTGTGAGTAATTAGGGGAAAGGAGGAGGGAGGCAAGGAGGAAGCTTTGGAAGTGACTCCTTAGCAGGATATTAATGAATCCCCCGACTGGCCCTGAAGGGACAGAGCCAGATCGTGGTGACACCCCTGGCCACCTCTGTGCCCTCTCCTCGGCACCTGTGACCTTCAGAGAAGGGCAATGGGGTCAACTTGGCACTGGGGCAGATTGTGGGCCTTTGGGAAAATCCCAGTTGGAACAGGGTGGGATCAGAGCAGGTACAGGAGGCAAATAAAAGGAGAAACTCCTGAGCACTGAGCCAGCCGAGGCATCCAAGTTTCACATGGCTCTCGCAATGACTGGCATTGCCCCACTCTGTTGCAGCTGATCTTCTGTCAGCAAAGCTCCAGGAGAACTCAGATCAGGTTATCAATTCCATCAGAGTTGGGAGACAGGAGGGAAATTTGATAAGTGCCTGCGATAGCTGATTAAGATGGAGAGAAGAGGAGCCTCCGGTTTAACTCCCACCTGACCTTTCGAGAGGGAGGCAGTATGTTGAAAAATGCCATTTGGAGCTCTTAAAGGTTTTATGCCCCTGAACGCCTCAGAGCTGTTTAAGGAGAATGATATTCAGCTTGTTCAGGCCCTGCCAGCTCCTTCTTCCCCTCACAGCAGCGGCTGCCTCAGTGGGAGGCTGAGAAGGATTTATGAAAGGTCAATATTTGAATGTGCAAAACTTACTAAGTCTATCAGAGCATGGGGAGAGCTTCTGCACCAGCTCGCTGAAAATCAGCCTGAATTTCCACTCAAGTAGGGCAGCAGCTGGAAAAAATCTACGTGGCTCCATTGGTGCTGGGTCTGGTCAGCCACGCACAGGCAGCTCCAGGAATTCCCCTTCTCCACTGGCATGTCAAGGTCTTGTCATGCTGCAGAATGGAATAGGTGGAAGAGAATCTGCTCCCATGTGCCCAAGATCCCTATTCCTTCTCTCAGGGTCTGTAGCTCAACTGGGCAAGTTCCTTTTGGGGGCTGATGTGAGCTGCTGCAGAACCAGGACATTCCCAGGGGAAAGGGAGGAACATTCCCAGTCTGTCCAGGCTAGGAAGTCCTTTCCCAGTGCTGACCACTCGTTCTGGCCAGGTGACAGAACTACCTCTACCAAACTATAGACACAGAAAGCAAAGCTAGAAAGCAAACTCACCTCTGAAACATAATGCCAAGGAATGATGTTGCTTCTTTGCAGGATCACAGCAGCTGCAGCTTTCACAGATTTTGTGGAAAAAGAAACAAATTTCACTGAAGCAGAGAAGTGAACCCAGAGCAAAGGAGTTGCTGCAGCCATTGACATCTGCTGTAAAGCCAGTGTGAACACTTCATAACCCATAATATGAAAAGTTTGCAGGTGTCTCCCAGACAGGGACGGGTGGTGATGTGTAACTGAGGGGTAGCAGTGGTTCAGCAGAAACATATGACATGAATTTGTTCCAGGATTTCAGGTTTCTTAGCTGTGATTTTATTATCATTCAGCAATTTGACAGGCAGCTGGTTAAATTTCAAACAGAAGAGAGAACATGAGAAAAGACTCCAATTTCTTGGAATCAGCCAGAGGACAAGATGCTTCCCATTTTGGTGGCACATCTGATCCCAGGTCAGGACCATGTGCCAGGACAGGGAGGCTCCAAACCCCCAGGGCAGGAGGGGATACAGGCAGGGCTGGGCAGGGGTTCCTGACCCCAGCACAGGCAGTTCTTTGCTTCTTCTGCTCTGGAGTCCCAGAGATTTTTGAATCACCAAACTAAAGAGCAAATGTTTTTGCATCTGGTTTGCAGCAGGAGCTGAGCCTGTGTGAGGTGATGAGGCATGTGCAGCTCACGGGAGAGGGATCCCATCTGGGTGAATTCCTGGGCTTCCCCGACACTTCCCACACCCAGAAATATTACCCAACTCGTCCGTATTTAAACTCCTTTCAAGAGCTGAAGTGCCATTAAGTTTCCCATTTTGCCACAATTTACAATTAGTTTACCTCATTAAGCATTGTAAAAGCTGTCGGGGAAGCACCTTGGAGGTTATCCATCACCCTTATTGCTCCTGCTGCTGGATGACTGTGCGGAGAAACAGGAGGCTCCTCGGGCACCAGAGGGCTCAGAATGGGGCTGTGGAGCCCTGAACTTGGGAGGGAAAACAGCACTGAGGTCCCCCGTCGTGAGCATCAAAGTGCCACAGCCACCGAGAGCCACCCAGAGCTGGGACCAGGAGGGAGCTCCACCTGAAAACCCTTCTGAGGTCCTGAGCACCCAACCCAAAGGCCAGAGTGATTATTGCTCCTTGCGTGTTTCCTATCTTAAAGCCTCACAGCTGGATAACCAAAGGCAGCAGAAGGAAGCAACTCATTCTGCACAGCACAAATGAGAGCAGCAGAAACAGAAAAGTTGTTTTTTACTAAATCTCTTGTAATAGAAGCCAAATAACAGCATGAGATGGAGCTGCATTTTAAGAGAACACTCTCTGACTGTTCTGCATGTAAGAAGCTCTTATCCCTTCCAGCTATTTTGGATTTATTCTAGTGTTCTTCCTCTTGTCTTTCCCCAGTACTTGCAATTTCTAACGAGTAGGTAAATTTGACCAAAAGATAAAGCTCGCATTTTGTAACCACTGCCTGAGGACAGTTGGAATCCAGAGATGGGTCCTTGCTTAACTGATGTAACTCAAACAACTCAGTCCTCATGGGAGCTGATTCTCAGCTCTGGAAACCGAAACACTCCGACTGAGTCATCAAAATTGCAGAAGGAAGTGTAATTTTAAGTAACTGAATTACAATAATTTGGTTAGTGTTACCCAAAGCACAGCTTGCACATTGGCAGCAGGGATGGTTAAACCACTCAGTCACCTATGTCCGTGTCCCTTCAGGAACTCTAGATCAGCACGTTGGGGTTTTTTTAAAATTTACAACGGTGGTGCTAAAAATTGCTCTACAGGTTGTTTTATACCCCCGTTTGAGGCTCCGGCCCAGGGAAGTAGGGGGGACACCAGAGCTGCCTGGTGACACTGTTACCCCAATTCCCATAATAAATCCACATACCAGCAGCCGGTATTTGGGATTTAATTGTTTTGATAAGCACAGGGCACTTTGCCAAAGAGTCAATTGAACAAAACCGTGCCAATTAGAGGAGAAGTTCTCCCTGCAGAATTGGCTCTTTAAGCTCCATTCAGACTTACAAATGAGATTGGATAAGTGGGGATGTCCGTGCTGATCCCTGTGCCCGCTCCCTCCTGCCCCCATAGACGGGGCTGTCCCAGCTCTGTGCTTTGCCGAGTGCTCCCACCTCCCATCCGAGTATTCCTGGTGATATTTGCACACACACACAGAGAACAGAAGGTGGTTTACCCAGTCAAGTGAGGATTATACTGTGCAGGGAAATTCCCACTGGATGCGTATCTCTGATTGTTTATAGTGTGGAATTTCAAGCTCCTCTTTTCGTTGTGAGAAATCAGTTTATGGAGTCGCCTCACCTCCCTCTGGCCCAACTGGAGGTCACAGGAAAGGGCTCACTTACTCAGAGCCTGTCTGTCCTGGATCTCTGCAGGGGAAGCTTCACTCGCAGTCAAACACATCTACAGGAAAACTGAAATCAGGAATCGGGTCCTTTGAGTTTGTTGTCCCCGCTTTTGGACAGAAAGAGGCTGTGTTTCCTCCAAGAGGAGCTGTGATTATGAGAGATCTGCCTGTGTTCGTGTTCTCACACGGCCCTGGTGTGATGCTGTTATGGATGAGTGATCTGAGCAGATGGATGTGAGGCGCTGGGTCAGAGCACGGGGATCAGTGAGCCTGGGCTTGGCACCTGCCTCGGTTCTGCAGAGTCCCCGTCGAGCCCAAACCTTTGTAAAAGCCCAGGGAGGGAAAGTCTTTGTCTACAGGCACTTGCTGGTATCCTCCAAGGTAGCACGAGGCTCACAACCAGGTCATGGGGTGGCTCCTGGTGGGGTCTTTAAAAAGGCTCAGAGACGGTCCCCTGAACTGGTTTTAGATTGGCTCAGTGCCGAGCTGGAGATGGGTAACTTCTTCCTGGACACAAATTTTTGCCCCAGGATGGATGAGGAGCCAGGGGAGGGAGCAAGGAGGCTGCTCCAATCCACTCGCGGTTTTAATGCAAGTTCAGGATGAGACCAGAGCTTGCCTTTACTAATTCCCTTGACTGGCAGCAGGTGTTCACAGCAGAATCACTGTTTCAAGAACCTGTCTGGCTGCATTGTGCAGAATCTCGAAAAGGAAACAATTGTCCCTGTCAAGTCCCCCGCGATAACCCCAGTGGGACACGTGGGCTCATTGGGCAGATAAAGCTGCTCTTGATGTGTAACACACTGGGCCAGTCAAACCAGCTCGAGCATTGCCTCCTGCTTTGCTAATTAATTTTATCTTCTACTCAAACCTCAGCAATCCTCAGCCTTGTGGAATTGATTGCAGGGCAAAGGAGGGATATTTGCTTCTTACAAGCCAACTCCAGTCACAAATCTGAAGCGCTTGCTCTCTGTAATTTGCATCAGCGTGTTCTAAAGTAGGACACAGCACTTGGACGCTTTCTATTTTGGTAACTTACAATGTATTTTTACAATGTTTTTTCCCTTCCCCTCCCTTCTCTTTTCTTTTCTTGGAGACAAACAGCAGCTGTGTTGTTGGCACAGTGCTGAGAAAGGGAAGCAGGAGGTTACCAAGGGCATGGAGATAAGCAGTTCTGGTGTAAATCAGATCCTTCGCAAAGCTGAGATTAGAAATTGTCGCTTGTCTACAAATAAGTGGTGCTTTCTTGCCCTCCCCGTATGTGCAGGCACTTTGATTTTCCATTCAGATGGTTTCTGAACACTTTGCTTTGGAGTGGGAAAGGCAAGGATCAAGTCTCCACTTTGTTGTTCTCAGTACAGGCACAGCACGTGGACCAACCCTGCCGTGATGCCATCACCGAAGCAAAGAACAGTCTGGAGCAGCAAATCTGGCCCTGTGTTGGCCACTAAAAGTCTCCAGGTGGGTGCTGAGCCAAGCCTAGAGGTGGCAAACCCAGCAGGACAGGGAAACCCCCACCTAACACTTCAGAGAGCTCTGCACAGGCTGCCAGGGCCACTGGAGGACCCAGGAAAATACCTGGTCTAATAAACCAGGCTTAACCCAAGCCCAGCTCAGGATACAGGGCAGCTGGGATCAGCTGCTCCAGAGCCACATCTGGGACCCTCTGGAAAGGCTGGGCAGGATGTTTCATCCCTGTGCCCAGAGGTTTTGGACAAGGAGAGCTCAGCACAGAGATCACGTTTGGCTTCTCGGAAAGCTGAAGGATGATCAATAGTTGATTAATCTAGTGAAGAAATTAATGTATTAAAAGCAGTGACTGATGTCAAATACATTCTCTCTTGCTCATTGATTTCCTTATTTTTAACCTGCATGTGCCAAAGCTCTGAAGCCCAATTCCAGTGTGCAGCTGGCACATCCATCTCTTTAATTTCATATGGATATAAGTTACTGAGCAATGTATTTGATTGAGTAAATGTAGTGCCATTGATTTTGTGGCTGAATTATCTGATTTGATTGGCACCATGTCCCATTTAATAGAGAAAGCAACCAATCCCATAAGTAATGTTAGTAATTGGGTAGTTGTTCTCTAAAGAAAGATTACTTGAGTTTATAGGAATAATGTTTCTCAGTTGCAGCATAAACCGGATAAATTTCTGCAAGAGATGAACACGATAACATTTATCTGTGTAATAACAACGTGCTGGGCTCTCTAATGCAGCTTTGAGGGCTCTCGGGCAGCCCTCACCCAGCAGCTCCTACGCTGTTTACACACTAATACAAAGCTCAGGCATCAGGGCCATTAATTCATTAGCCCTCAAAAGCCTCTGAGAAATGCCACGTACATTTGTGCATGTTCTGACAAACACACTCATGATGGTCTGCATCACAGTGATAAAAGTGACTGTGGGCTCGGGGCAGGGCTTGGATTTGGGAGCAGGAGCAGGACCAGCCCTCGCACCAGCGTGATTGAACCAGAATCACAGAATCTTTTATGTTGGAAAAGACCTATAACACCATCGAGTCCAACCTGTGACTGATCCCCACCTTGTCATCCAGACCAGAGCACTGAGTGCCCCATCCAGTTGTTCCTCGGACACCTCCAGGGCTGGGGACTCCACCACATTTGGCTGTGTGACTACACAACCGAGGATCTCTTCCTTTCCTGTAACACCTTCCCAAGCCTCAATCTGAGGCAAATAATTTTATTCAAGGTGATGCTCAATACTGTGATGAAGGATATTTAATTAAATGTTATACTCAACAAATTTGATACCAACAATCATCTGTCAAGTTCCTGTAAAACTGATAGTAATAAAAGCAGAACGACTCATATACTGATTTTTCAGCCTATGCTGTATTATTTTCACAGGAGAAACCAGCACACACGGATTGAATTCCATGCTGATATATGACAAAATACAATCTAGCCATAATGCTGATGTGACAGCCAAAAGGAGCGCAGATATTAGCAGAAGAAAGTGATTTTTTTATTATACTATTTTATCACTGGATGGAAATTTCAGGACTTAAATTTACCATCACATCCACATCTGAACCTGAATATCTGGGAGGTCATTTACTCCACAGCACAATAAAAAGGAGTCAGACAAGGTAATGCATAATGGAAATCAAAGCAGAGCTTCCATTTGCGACGCTGCCGCACAAAACACTATCGGCTGCGGGATCTAAATTATGAGGAGATTCGCTCTCTGATGATGAATACGGAACATAACGAGCAGGGAAGGACAGACCCCGAGGGAGGAGGGATGTGCCACTTGTAGAGGTGTTTATCAAAACAGAGATATGCCTCTGTATCTTAGAATGTTATTTTTCTCAAAATTTATTGCAGATGCTGATAAGCAAGACCTGTTTATTTACCTCATGGCAATTACAGGGTTGTTCAGAACTGCCTGTTTCGACACATTTTCCCCATAGAATAGGCTTTTTGCTGAGCATTTCAGGGCTTTGCTTCTAAAAATTCAGAACTTCAAAACAATTTTTAAATGTAGAAATATTCAGTGTTTTTTCTCTGTTCTGGAGGCCTAAGATGCATCCTTCAAATTCCTGACTTCTTAAGAAAGGAAAGAAGTCTCAGGCTCCTGAACAACAAGGAGTATTTTGTTTTCCTCAGGGTGCAGGGTGCAGGGCAGGAGCCCCAGGAGGTGGGGGACAGGCAGGAGCCCCTTGCCTATGGGTACCCCCTGCCCCAGGGATGCTCCTGTTGCTGCCTTGGAGAGTGTGGTGTCTTCATCTGACACGCAGGATTTACCAAGCAAATACAGTTCTGGCCATATAAAGTGGGCGAAATGGATAGAGAACAGCTTTGTGTTAGGTCTCCTCAGCTTTTCAGAGGAGACACTCAGCGTTCAGCCTCTCCTGCCTCTCCTAAGCCGGCTTTGTGCAAGAGCTGGAATGGAAAATGGGAAAGACACCAGTTTTATCTACCCGTAATTAAATGCTGAAGTGCTCGTGTGTAGTGGTGGGATTGTGTTGTGGTGAAACCCAAGCCCCATAAATGGGGTAATTATAAGCCGAGGGATTTTGCTAATACCAGATTCTCCCTCGGTAATTAGAGCACAGCAAATAAATCAGTGTGCAGTTGACTTAAACAAACTGCCACCGGAAGAATTACTTGCTGATGACTTTCCTGGCAAATCACATCTCTACTGTTGCCACATATGAGACAAAGTGGTTTTGTTTCTCAAATTAAAGACGTTTCATGGAGCTGGCAGGTGCCAATCCTTGCCTGCTCCTGGGCAGGACAGAAGCACTGCTGGAAGGAGCTGTAAGACACGAGGTGCTGGTCTTCAAATCTGAGAGCCATAAATTCACATATATGAGTGAAATTCAGCTTGGCGGCACCAGTTTGAAAGCAAGGTGTTGGGGTTTCAGTGACTGGCAGACACAAATGCCTCCAGAATAAACCCCAGGGAGTGAAGACTCTGGCCACAGGACCAGATCCTCTTCAGGGGCCTGTGACACAGATCATCTATCCCAGTCTGGAGTTCGTGGAATCTGCACAAGCCTGTCCTGCCTATGAACCAAATAGTCTAGATTGATGCAACATACAGAACTAAAACATCAGATCTGGGAGCATAAATTTCACTAATCGGGATTGCTGCTACGCAGTTGCAAGAGCTGCAGTAGATCTGAGCTATCCTGCCCCATCTTCCTCCCACTTTAACCTCCCTGAACTTCAGTGGGAAGCAGGATCCTCTTGTCCGAGCGTTGGCTGAATCCAGCCTGGCTTTCCCACCATCAGGAATGCTTTGACCCTGTCGCAGACACATCCCCAGCTCCTTATGCAAGCAGCAGTTTCCCCGGCCCCGTGTGTGCGTGTGCCGAGGCTATAAAAGCCCTGACAGTGTGTATGAGAGCAGGATCTCTGTTTACCAGCTGTCAGCTCCTAACAGGAGGCGTTATCCCAGCCCTGAGACCCATCGCCAACACGGGGACAAGCTAAGCTGGCTGATTTACTGACTGCTCACGCCCGCGTTGCATGAGCTGGTGTGAATGTAATCTACTCCAAACACCCCGGTGGGACCCATAAACTTTATATAAGGAGCCTTAACTCAAACAGTAAGAGGCTCTGAGGGCCCATGGAGAATGGCTCAAATGCTGCTGTGGATGGAGTGGTTTTTTTTAATGCATTTTGGTTTTTTCCTTTTGTAGTCACAAGGGCTTTTTTCTGTTTATTTTGCAAAACAAAAGCAGCCACCCTGTGCCAAGAGCTGTCCCCCAGTCTCCTCTGCCACAAGCACAGGCAAGGCAGGAACGGTGTGCCAGCCATCCACCCAGGCTTGGATGACCTGCATGGGACCTTTCCTGGTCCTTGTCTTCAGAAGGGATTTGTGAAAAGAATGGTTGAGGTTATTTGAGGGGATATTTGCCATCTCAGTACAACAGGAAAGTTTAACAGGAATGTGCAATTCCACTGTGGTGAAAACGTGATCCTGGGATGAGCCCTGCTGGGGCAGTGCTGGTCTGTGCCATGGCAGGGGCAGACACTCTCTCTGGGTGACATTCCCAGCCAGCCAGGGATTGTCCTGTGGATGCTGCAGGCTCAGGTGGGCTGTGCATGGAGAAGGTGGTCAGACACTGGAAGGAGCTTCTCAGGGAGGTTTGGAGTCCCCATCCCTGGAGGTGCCCAAAGAATGACTGGACGTGGCACTCAGTGCTCTGGGCTGGGTGACAAGGTGGGCATCGGGCACAGGGTGGACTCGATGGTCTTGGAGGTCTTTTCCAACCCAAAGGATTCTGTGATTCTATTAAAAACTGCCATCTGAATGTCCACAAACCATGGAGAGAAGCTGGAATCGCCTTATCTCCCTGAACCCAACACCAATAAGGATTTGGATGTTTGGCTCCGCTTTGAGATAATTGTTTCCAAGGACCTGGATGTAGAAAATATTTTAAAAACAACTTTAGAATCAATAGCTCTTTTAATTTGCAACTTGCAGCTCACTTTGACAAATAACCCAAAAAGGGAGGATAAATAATGCTGCTTCAATTATATTTCTGTACAATATTTGTCTTATTTTGTGTTGTGTGCTGCTGAGCTAATTCAATTTTCTGCTGCCAGCCCATGCTTGTTCCCCTTTCACTTGTAATATATAACTTTATGAAGAGGGACTAAATCTTCCTGCATGAGTGGCACTTTATCCTCAAACGTGAATGTTTCTGGAAAATAAGAGAAAATAAACCAACAACAATACTCTTCATAAAAGTAAGAAAAGCTACACAGCTGAGTTATTTTTCAGCAGGGACAAATGATACACAATGGAGGAAAGCAGGTGGCAGCTGGAAAACATTCAGAAACCCCACAGAGGCTTCTGGTTTCACAGCTGGGAACCAGGTCGTGATACCCTCTGCTCCAACATGTGTTCCTTTGAATTCCCAAGCCAGAGGGGCTGGTGGGAACTCATTTCCTGCTCCTCCTGCTGCCTCTCTGAAGGACACACTGAGCTCTATGGTGTAGAAACAGTGGTTCTTCGCCCCAAAAGATGAAAATTTGCATTAGTTTTGGAGCCTAGGGATGGAAATTTCAAATTCTATTTGTCTAAAGACGAAGACCAGAGCTCACTGGGGCATTCCAACATGCCCAGGGCATTATCGGAGTGTGGTGCCCACTCACCTGGGCTGGCACCACAAAACCTGTGCCTGTTTTAGATGGTGTCACTGCATCTTCATCTGTGCTGGTGGCTGGCACAGCTTGGGGCTGGGATCTTCTTGTGCGGTGACATGGGACAGTCCCCACAACCACCTCTCTGCTGAGTGGACCCTCTAAAACTTTTACCCCTCCTCCCACTTCCTGACATTTCTGTAACTTCTGCATCCCGTAATTCACTCTCACGAGCCGCCCTTGGAGCTATTTCTGCTCCAATCCCAATGCCTTTCAATTTTTTTTCTTTTGTTTCTCTAAATTGCTGCGTCTGGAGCGGGGGAAAGAAGCCACGGGCATTTGTTTCATGTCTAAAGGCAAAATGTCAGTCAGGCTCTGGCTGTGCCGGTGCCCGTCATCTCACACGATCCCCAGGGTGACCGGGCTGGTGCTGGGAGCCAATAAAGAGCCAGAGGAGGCTGTTCAGCTAAAGGTTGGGAATTGTTCGCAGCAAACTGACAGATGTTTATGGTTCATGAGTACATTCCCGAAAGGACGGTGTTAGCGGCTTGAAAAAAAACCGGGAGGGAGAAGAGATGGAGGGATTGGTTTAACAGCTGTGTTTTTCTTGAAAAGGTGTTCTCTCAGGGCTGTTGGGGAGCTGACATTTTCACAAGGCAGGAGCGGGGCTCACGGCCAATTGTGGGCATGGTGGTGAAACAGAGCAGGGGATCCAAAGGAAAGGTTTGGAGGCTGCGGCATCTCCTTCGGAGCTCCTTCACCACCTGGGATACCGGCAGCGAGAAAATATGGGCTCACTACAACTTTGTTCTCTTGGCTTGTTGCCCACATTGTTTGGGAAGATATGGCTTTGCAGACTTGTCTCAGCACGACGCACAGCCTGGAGGGAGCACCACTGCTCCAGAAATGGTGCTGGGAGAGAAATCCACCCTCAGCTCCTGCCTTGTCCCTCTGCCTCTCTCCCCTGCCGACAGCCGGCCCTGCTGCTCCACAGACTCTTCCATGCATCACTTTGACTTACAGGTGTTTGATCATTTTTCAATTTTCCACTAAGCTGGTGCTTGCTCTCACACAAACACCCCGTGGCAGCGGTGGCAGGAGCTGTGTGAGCAGAAAGCTTTCCACGCTCCCACACTCCGGACTCACAGGATCCACGTTGCACCTCCCTGCATTGGTGTTCATTTTAGCATTGAAACGTCCTATTTTAGAGCTGAAAACGCAGCGGGCGACACGATGAACACCTGTTGCTGTGGCCTGCCTCGGCGGGAGGCAGCAGCATCCTTGGGAACGTGTTGAGTCTGCACTGCCAGGTTTGTCTCGGAGCTCCTCC
Organism: Sclerurus mexicanus; assembly: GCA_013396755.1. Classification (NCBI taxonomy): domain Eukaryota; kingdom Metazoa; phylum Chordata; class Aves; order Passeriformes; family Furnariidae; genus Sclerurus; species Sclerurus mexicanus. The sequence goes on from VWZF01001858.1 coordinate 137,024, forward strand.
CAAAACCCTGGTGGGAGCTGTCAAAGCCGTGGGCACCACAGCTCTGCACTCCCTGCTTGTCTGTCTGCATTATTAGACAAAGTTTAGGGCGTTTCTGCCGCTGGTAACATCAGCTTTTGTGTGATGGATGAGCCCACCTGCACTCCTGTGTACCCATTACTCACGTCTGCCCTGGGCTGTCAGGGAGCACCGGGTGGCAGGGGACGTTTTTGGGAGCAGGGAGCCTTATGTAGGGGATGTACCGAGTACACGCAAGGTGCCTTCCCTCACTCAGCTGTCAATGGGTCAGGTTGGGGCTCCTGTGGAGCCTCCCTTGTGCCGCTGTCCTGAGGTGATGCTCCAGCTCTGGTCCTCACTGGGGCAGCTACAGAGGTTTCTAAAGCACACCGCTGAAGTTTTGGAGGATTTCCAGCTCTGGACCTGCAAGGTCAGTGGCACATCTCAACCGAGCCCCAGAGGTGTGAAGCTGCACACCCCAGAACTGCAAAAGGAAAACCCCAGCCCTCCAGTACTCAGCAATGCTGGGAATCCCAGATTAGCCAAGAGCAGGATCGGCCGAAGATGTGGAGTTTTTCTTTATTTTCAAAGTAATAAACTCTGTAATTAACCGTAGCTTAATAAGTCATCAATCTTGTGCTTAAAAAGGAATAATGAACTAATTAACTAGAATGCATTTCCCGCTATAGACAATCAATGCCTTATCTTCATGCAGGGGTATCTCTGGAGGGGAAGGAGGAAGGTTGGTAACAATAAAGAAACTAAATATTGAGAGAGAGAATGATTTGTTTTTCCACAAAAAAAATGAAGCAGATTAAGAGAGAAACTCCCATGTTTGAAACCCAGGACACTTATTTCCCCTGTTTTAATTCTTACAGAAAATACAGGCTAAGAACTGCCCTTAGTAGTCTCTGAGTAAGGATTTTATATTTAAGACAAGAGCCATAAGGCTGCCAAACCCCCTTTTAATCGCCCTCCTCCCCACCTCCCCAAGTTTAAAGGAATGTAAATTGCCATTCCAGAGGCAGTGCCTTCAAAAAGAGGGAGTTTGCATTTCTGTGAGATTTCAGAATGTGTCCTTCTAATCTTCCAGTCTCACACATATTTATTCCAGCGATTCCCTTTGCTTCCTCTTGTCAGCCTAAAGTAAATTCAAGTCATTTTATACTCCAAAAGCAAGTCTTTTCTTGTATGTTTAAAATACAGTTTGAGCCTCTCTCCGTTCAATAGAGTCACTTGGGCTGTGAGCAACTGCTCAAGCAATTGCTGCTTCTTCCCTGCAGAATATTACATTCCCTGTTGCTCACAACAAAGCCATCACGAGTGTTAATATTGTTGTCATGGTGACTGACAGCTGCTGCAAACACGGCTGATATAAAGTTAAATTACCGCACTTTGCAAGCAGTGCGAAGCTTTGAGTGTCACTGGGGTGATCTGTCACATCCTCCCGGGGAAAGCTCCGAGCTCAGAGGCTTCCACCAATTTCATCCCAAAGTGCTCAGGAAGCTTTGCACACACACACACACACCTGTCTGCGAGCGGGGCTGTCAAAGGGATGCCTTCTCTCCTCTCCTGGGCTGAGCAGCTCCAGGTCACGCTGCAGAGAACAGGGGGCTCTTCCAGCCCTGCCGTGGGGGCTGCGTGGCAGCACCAGCCAAAGGGGAGTGGGGGGATCTCTGTTAGTTGATCCGTGAAGGAGCAAAAAGGTCCATGGCACAGCCCCACTTCAGTTCACAGGGGGAGAACTTACAGAGCGAGCTCACAGACGTGCAAACTCAGAGCGAGCTGAGCTTGCTGAGCACAAACATCTGAGGGCTCCCCAGGAGCCAATGTCTGTACCAGGATGCCTCTGGAGACCTGCGTTTATTCCCTTCTATTCCATAGGGATATTATCTTCCTGCTTCTAAACCTGCAGGGACGGGCTCTGTGACACAGCAAGAAGGTGACTCTGCAGGATGAGCTTCTGGGAGTAACATCCCCCCCCGGAGCCTGGGCAGGTTTAAACTCCACATCCAGGTCCTCTGTTCCTTTATCCAACCACCCAGCGAGGCTCCCGGACCCACTGCAGAAGGAAGGTCTGAGTCCATGCACCTGCCAGCAGGTGAACGTCACCTCAGCTCAGCAACCATCTCCCACCAGATCTCGGAGGGGCTCAAAGCTCCACCGAGGGATGGAAACCACGGTGGTGGAATCAATCAAGCAGATGGAAGTGTGGGAGTGGAGCTTGGGTTAAGGAAGGTCGATTTCAAACCATGTTTTTAATTAAATTGGGGAAGTTTTTAACTGATAAAAACATCTTTAGTTGGTTTTAATGGCATTTAGCTGCTTTAATTGGGATGTCTATATTTGGAGTTTGCAGACAGAAACAGATAATAAGGCAACAAAAACAGATCACAGGGGTTTAAAATCCTGGCATTTGCATAACCCAATTGTTCACATTATGAAACGGAAACCCTGTTATCAGCTTGCATAAAACAGCTTGTTTTGGTAGATTGCAAATACTGTGTTTAATTAACCAAGCTTCAGGGACAGTGAATCTTATTGTTACAAGATACCACTCTGTGGAAATAAAGGCATTTCCATTTAAATAAAACAAAAGGGATTGTTTATCAGGATGTTACTTAATTGTCAGCATTGCTAAAGAGTTTTGTTCCTGTTACAATTTATGAACTGGAATTGATCAGTGAAGCAGGGAACCAGATGCCTTTGTCCTGTACAATTAAAGCTCTGTCATCTTAAATCCCAGCATTAACGATGCCAGCAGCCAAAGGGAAAGGGGGGAAATCTGCAAGCACACTGGAAATCCTGGATTGTGAATGACACCCAGTTTTACCCAATTAGCCCTCTCCAAGCATGTCAGTCTTGGTATTATCTAACCCTGGCTCTTCCAGAAAGTCCATTCCAATATCTCTGGAGTCCCTGCACGTTCCCCATCAAAGAGCAGAGGATGAAGCTGGGCAGTTAGGAGAGTATGTGCCACTGACACAATCTCTGCCACCTCCTCCCTCAGCATTCAAGCAGAATATCCTTATCTGAAATCCAGGAGTTGTCCAGAGAACGAGATGGAAAATAACTGAACTGCCAAGGAGGGAAGGATCAGGTTTTCCTTGGAGAAAACACTGCTGGGAATGGAAAACATTCTTGTTTTGAGCTTTAGACACAATAAAAATGAAACATTTCTGTATCTGGATGTGTTTTCACTAACATTTCCAGTATGTCAGAAACTATTTCTCATTAGGAAAAAAAACAACCACCCACCCAGGCATCTCCAGAAATGTTGTTTTCTGTGCTGCAGCCTCCCTGGGAACCTGTCCCAGGCCACACCTGGACAGGGCTGTGCCACTCTGGCACGGCAGGGGCATTTCCCATCCTGGGAGCACACCGAGCTCTGAGAGAAGCAAAAGGGGAGGAGAGGATGCTGTGCTGTCCACATTGACACTAATGCAAAGTACAAACCACAGGATGTTTCTCTGAAATATGGAATGGTATTTGAAAGGATGCAAAAGCTGCAGTTGCTGAGCTGCTTCCAGCAACAAAATGTATTCCAGGGCCTGAAACAGTCTTATTTTTATGCTGTGTTTTCCTGTGATTGCTTAAATATGCTTATCATACTGATCTTCCTGCTATGCAGGACCATTGAATTCCTTCTGTTCCGAAATAACAATGTGAAACATCTGATTTCTGACCACAGTGAGACCCCCCAAAATACCTGGAGGCAGCGGGGAGAGACTGATGGGGAGTTCAGTGAGGGCAGAACCCAGTAAAGCGAAGAATCAAAGCAATGTGCTGGAGTAATCGGAGGGGAGAGCAAATGCTGCTGGCAATAAAAGCCTGTGTGAAACCCAGCTGAGAAGCCAACTGTGAGACCCACAGGGGCAAATTTCCCTGTGGCAGGACGAAAGAGATCCAGCAAGTGAACAGTGGATAAAATCTATTGCAAGGTGCCCATTATCAGGCAGCAGTGAGGCTGCAAAAAGTGGTGAATTGGACCTGAGCAGGGAAGGGAAGCAGGCACCCTGCGGACACAATTACAGGGCCAGCTCAGGAGCTGCAGGTGTGTAAATGCGGGAGCAGCTCCTGGGAGAGGGCTGAGGGTGAACTAAAAGCTGTCTCCCCACACGGACCGAGGAAATGCCCAGCTCCCTCCCACACTGCCCAGTCCCACCTGCTCCCACCTTTGCCATTATCCACGCCCTGGTGGCTCCATCCCTTCTGCACCCTGACCCTGCTGGCAAAGGCAACCTTGGTGTGCCCCAAGTGATGTGCCCAGCAGCAGGGCACGAGCCCACCCTCACCCTGGGATTCTGCTCCCAGTCCTGCTGGGGTCCAGCACCGCTCAGCCTTGTGCTGCCCTAGCCCTGGAGCCTCCCAGGGAAACTGCCCAGCAGCCAGACTGCTCTTGGAAAAGGTGAACCTGGTGCTTGAAAGGCACCAAAGCCTTTAATCCCTGCAGCCACTTTAACCCTTGGCCTCCAGAGCCTCGCTGAGGGATCTGAAAGCTTGCTGAAATCCCAAAGTATCACAAGGATCATTGTACATCCTTAAATAAACCTCCTTTCTTTAGCTCTCTCCCTTTGTGAGGATTTATGCTCCAGGAGGCACAGCTGCTCCTAAGGAAATGGCTTCAGGTTCCAAACCCCCTCCTGGTTTTCACTTCTTGCCTCTTGAGGGTTAACAATCCTCGGGAGAGCAGAGCAGCCTGTCTATCCACTTTGGTAATTGAAATCAATTTCTCTGCCTTATCTGAAGGAAACCTATATAGTCGAGACACTAATCTGCTGGCTCTGGCATCTTTTAAATGAAAACCTATTTTAAAAAAAAGGAAAAGGTCCTTTCCCTGCCTCCTGATGCTCCTTCGCTCAGCTTCCAACGGGTGGGGACAGACAAAACTCCAGGCCCTGGACTTATTTTGGGAGCTCACATGCTGGCCAAGGGGACATCCAGTGGGAGGAGGGATGCCAAGAGCAGCTGGGAGAGGGGCTTTCAGCCAGATTTCTGCCTGCTGCAGCTCCTTGGCTCGCCCTGCAGTTATTCCCAGGCATTTTTCCTGACTCCTGAAGACACCAGGCTACTGCAGAGGGGTCAGAAAACCAGGATGCTGGGTGTGCTCACTGCCACAGGCAAAGCAGTGGGCAGGGATGAGGGAGCTAAGCCCCCACAGCCTGCTCCCTTCACAAACCTCACAAATCTCCAGTTACCAAAACCAAGAGAAAGAGCAGCCCCAAAGCTGTTCTCTCCTAATCCTGGTCATTAGGAGTCCAGCCAAGACAATAGATTTCTAATTTGCAGTCAATCAGGCTTGAAATCCCTGCAGTTTTGATTGGAATTAAATAGATCAGGTAATCAATAGGGAATCATGCTTCCCTGACCCTAAAACAGGGTGAACTCCTGTAGGGATTGAGAACCCAGGAGCAGCCTCAGAGCAGGGAACGAGGAAGGAAGCAAAGATCCAGTGGCCAGACCAGAAACTGTAGCTCTCAAGTGAAGCAGAGACTGAAAGGACGTGAGTTGTTACTAACCCAAGAGTCCCATAAGTACTTACATATACAGACCCAATCCGTGGACCTTCCCACAAATCCATCCCACTGCTGGCTGCAGAAGGCACCAGCACCATTCCCTAATGAGAAATGTGCATTTACCAAAAGTTACCAGTTTGCAGTTTCCTTCAAACGAAGTGCACTTTTTGAGCAGGACAATATAATTAAATGAGGCACATTAATACCATGAGATAAGCATCACTGACCACATTTATGACAATATTAAAGGAATTCGCAGAGAAAAGGAACTCATACTCTATAAATCAAAGCATTTTGGTGCATAGAATTTGGGAACATGAGTCTATGAATTGTAATAGAGCATGACGAAGTCTCATCAACAGAAGTAAATATTAAACCCCCGATGACAAACAGACACATGCATCCCATCTGAATGTTTTTTCAATTTAAAGCAGTTCCCTGATTCTTATTCTCTTAATCGAGGTAATTTGCTTTAAGTGTCCCTTGCAGCTGAGAAATTACAATTGCCCCTTTAATATTCTGGTAATACAAACTCCATTTTCCCCATCTGATGCTAATCCTCCTGTTCCTCTGAGGAGGAGTTCTCTCTGGATGAAAAAAGCTTGATAAGAGACCAACACGCACATCAGAAAATGAAATGTCTGACAGTGATTTGACTGCACAAGGGTAGAGGAGGGAATGGCCACGTCCCTGGCCTGGCTTCCCCAGCCAGTTATCCATTATAGGAAATTGCCATTATATTCCTTTCAGCTCCCCGAGAAGTCAATAGAACATAATGAAGTTATCACAAGATGCAGCTTCCCGAGCTAATTTGGTGATGGCAATATAAAGCAGCTCTGGGTAAAGGCTGGAAAGAACTTTGTTTGCAGAAGGGAACACAAGGATAGTTGGGGTTATACAGGACAGGCAGAAGTTTCTTCTGCTGTAAAAGACAAGTTTTTTTATCCTTTGATTGCTAAAAATGTCAAAAAAGATTCAACACTCAATGTCACAGCAATAGGAATCTGAACGATCAATATAAATACAGGCTGCTCTTGCCTCCAGCACTCAGTGTGTTAAACAAATGCTTGTTCCCTTTCTCCGGGGGCACTTTCATAAAGTTCTGCAGGAAAGCGTGATACACGTGGGTTTTTTCTCAGTGGAATACCAAAGGAATAAGAATCCCAGACTGGTTTGGGGGGTGTTAATTTGGTTTTGCTAGAAAAATTAACAGGATGAAGGTCAAGGAGCAATGTGGGCTCACCTGTAACTATCTGGCATTTTTAGTCCTGTCTCAAAGCAGCCCAATAAACCACTCTGAACACAAACCTGCCTTGAAACGAATCACCAAGTGCTTCACTGAGCAGGAAATTGCAAGGGGACACTGGGGGCCCTGGGCAGAGAGAACAGTTGCTCTTTCCCCATTTCTACCAATTTTCCTCCCCCCTCAAATTTTTGATAGGCCATGTCTAATTGTTGACTGGCACATGTTCCCCCTCACACCGGGGTATTATCAGACCACGCCACTTGTGTCAGTCCACAGAATTAGCAGCTATAATTGGACCCTTTTAACAAGGTACACAACACATTTTAAATTAAATTGCATTCCATAAATCAGGTTAACCTTTTCAACATTGCTCCAAGAAAATTAATTACTCATATCAAAGCACATGACCTTTTCACAGTGCTTGGGATTAGCTCCCACATTTCCTTTCTTTTCCCTTCTCTCTGCTCCTCCCTCCTCTCTACCCCAGCCCATGCTTCTTTCTTCATTTAAAACCATCAGAGTCCAAAAAGCACCAAGGCTGAGCACTTTGCTTCACTCTCATAGTTTCAACCTAGCACAATTTAATTATTTAATCTCCTCCTCTAAGCTGCCCCTCTTCCCCCTCCCCTCTTTCCTGGCAGGTGAAGCCAAGGCTGCCCAGGTGCCAACACTCAGCTTTATCATCTGACCCCTGAGTTGGGTTTGATGTTTGTTTGAAACACCTGAAAGTCTTGTGACTCCCTTTCCATCACCAGTAACTGGCAATATTTCTACTTTATTAGCCTCAGAATCATAAATAAAGTGCGGCTGAGTGCCCTAAGAGCTCAGAAGGAAGGAAAGGGGAAAGTGCTTTGCGTTAAAGTTTGCCAGAACTTTCTACAGCAGTTCTGCAGGGCTCAAGGGAATAAATGTCATCAAGGAGTCCTAACAGTGACTGGGCACATCAGGACAACGGGAGTCCTATTCCAGCAAGCAGGGCAACCCTTCAACCAAACCAGCCGGAGAAACCCAAGCAAGTACAATCCTCTTGTCCACACCTGACCCTGCCTGTAGCTTCCATATGATTTGGGTTCTATGAGCTTCTTTCCACCTTCCACAGCGAGTTCAAAAGCTGGATTAGCAACACCTACAAGTAACAAATCTACATTCTAATGGGGAGAATTGGACAAAGTGCTCAGGGAGCTCACCCAGTCCACAGCTGTCCCCAGTCACCAATAATACCACAATCAGCTGCACCTGCCCCAGTAACCTACAAGTTCCACCCTCAGTTGCCCCTGTGTTCCTCGGAGGGTGGTGGTGCTGGGTCAGTGCTGGATCTTTGGTGGGAGAGAAGCAAACTAAATTGTTGTTCTGCAGGATGAGCGAGTTCTGGGATCCCTTCTGTGCTGTTCCAGAGTTCCCTTTGGGTTAAAAAGGTAAGTTTCTATTGCACTCCCTGGTGTCATAACACTTTTGTAATTTGCTCTTAACTTGGGCTACTTTGCAGCTGTCTTTCTGCAGCAAATCCTTCAGGAGCAAAGGGCTAAATCTGGAATGGAGAGTGTTCCTTGGGTAGTGAGGTACACTAACACCTTTTTTTTAGGAGTTTGTAGTGTAAGTTTTGTTTTGCAGCCTCACGTGCTGTTATTTGTTGTTCCAACAGATCCAACAGCACCATTTCCTTGCTTCCTGGACTGCTCTCCAGGTCTGCACAGGACTGACAGACTGGCACTGGTAGGGCCTGGAGGGGAACTGCTTTGGAGCTGAAAACTGGCTGTTTTGGGGCACAGCCTGACCCTCAGGCTGCTCCTGGGCTCCTATAGCCCCCTGGCACTGGGGTCGGGACCCTGTGGTGGGCCAGCAGCCTGCTTGGAGCATCTCTGCTGATGGCCCCGAGGAGCTGTGACCACCTGGAGCCCATCTCTGCTGATGGCCTCGAGGAGCTGTGACCACTTGGAGCCCATTTCTTCTCTGCTGCAGCCTTGGCTCTGCCCTACTGCACCGCAGCATGCTGGGCTCCTGCTCTGCTCTGTCATGCTTTTTCAGCCACCATGGGACTTTGCCCCATGCTGTTCACCTTCTCCAGGATGGATCCTGTGGTGACTCACTGTGCCGTGCACAAGGGTTGAAATGGATGAGCCCCACTGCCACAGCCTCCTCCTGTATCCTGACTGACCACAGCTCCACCTGTGCCCTGGGCTGACTCTGGCTCAGCACCACGGGCCCCTGGGCTGGTGGTGGATGCCATCCTGCAATGCCTCGTGCTCCCAACTGACCCTGACTCTGTCTTGTGCTGCAGTGCCTCGGTAGTGATGGTGGGACAGTCCTGTTGTTGAGAAACTGTGCAGTGGGGTCCCCTGAGTGCCATCCCTGTGATACCCTGCCTGGCACAGCTCATGGTGGGATGAGCTGACTCTTCCTTTGGGTGGCCTCCAAGCTCCCCGTGCAGGTCTGGCAGGGGACATTGCCATGAGCGGACACCGTGGGAGCCCCCAGGAGGATGTGGCCATGCACTGTTCCCCGTGAGGGAGGAGTCCTCTAGGACACACTGGGATGTGTTGCTGTCTTCCAAAGGTAGGACATTGTGGGGCTCAGTGCCCAAGGGGCGGGTGAGATGTGAATTGGGCAGAGGGTGTGCAGTGGTCTGGGGGCTTGGAGCTGAGGGTAGCAGAGTGGGGGGCTGGTTTTGAGCAGGAGAGCTCCAGAGTGATTTCTCTGGGAAGGTGTTAAACTCATTGTTGGCTGGGGACTCTGAGTTCGTGGTTGCAGGTTCTCCAAACGCCGTGTCTGTGAGCCTTTAATGTGGGCTCTGTGTGTATACAAAGTAGAATACCTGGTGTGTTGTAAATGAGCTCAGTGAGGAGCAGGCTGGTGGGTTTTGGATTGGCCTTTCTGAAGATGCTGATTTCAGTGTTAGTCCTGAGTTCTGCTCAGAAGATCAGGCTTTGGTGGAGGCAGCAGGAGCTCTTCAGCCTGGGAGTTTGTTGGAGACATGGGTAGTAAATGACTTGGAGTGAGAGGTATGGATTCATGAATTGAGTTCATGTGTGTTTGGTACTTCCCATGCTCTCTGGAGATGGACATGCAGACAGCAAGACCCCCAATGGTTTAATGCTGTGACAGACTGAGAACATCTCCCTCTGCCCTGGCTCATGGGAGCCCCGGCTGAGGGACCAGCCATGCAGGGAGGGGAGCAGTTCTGTGGCTTGGACACTAAGTTAAGAAGCAAGGACTCTGGGGTTTGCAAAAGCTGCACTTTTCAGTGTGTGCTGCACCTGCCTCAGGTGCCTTTGCTGCGATCAGACTCATTCCTCCTGGTTTCTCTGGGTGACCGAGTGCCAGGCATTGGTGTCTCCATACTGTGTGCTGCCCCTGGGACCCGTGGGGTGGGGATTGGTGTTGTCAGACTCTACACAAACATGTGATTTATGAAAGAACCTCTGTTCTGCTGTTCTCTCCTCAAATGGGATAATCCATGTAGTTTTACTATAGAGTGTATTTCCCAGATGCCTTAATTTCTTTAAATTGCTCTGTGAGTTGCTGAAGTCATCAGCAGAAATGCTGGAGTCAGCTGGATTTTAAACATTTAAAATGATATAGGACCATTTTCCTTCAGAAGGAATCTTAAAAAATTTAATTATTCTTTTTCTTTTTTCTATTTCTCTTTCTTTTTCATTTAATGATGGGGTTGTTGAAACCTTCCATTAAAAGTGCCATAAAATAAAACAGACAAATAAAAAAAGCTTGGAGCAGAATGTGACAGTTTTGTTGAAAACATCAGGCATTTTCTGGTGCTGCTGTAGTGTCTTTTCTTATACGGAGGAGGAGGGGGTGTGCTTGGGGGGTGGCTCCTGTGTTTTATGCTCAAGTTAATGCCTCATAACCAGTATTGCAGCATGGTCCCTGCTCCTTGGAAACCAGGTATAGAAATAGATAAAAATGTTAATAACCTGAGCACAATTAAAACAGCTGTTGCAGGCTGGGTCTGGCCTCAAGGTGAGGATAATGGGTACTCCAAGCAGGTGCAGACCAAAGGATAGTGATGCAGGACTAAATCCTGGCCTCCTTAAACTTACTGGGAAACTTGTGTCTTCCATAGCTTCCCCATTAACCAGCCTGGTTCAGCTGAGTTGGTTTTGGAGCACTAAATTGGAGACAAAGGCAAAACTTGCTCAGTGCTCATTTGAAATGAGGAAGCCAAGGCAGCTTTTCCCCTTGTAGTGTGCTTAAGCTGTGTTTGTGTTTTTGTTCCTGTGTACCCAGACACACATTAAAAAGATTGAACATAATAAGTTAATTGTTTGCCTAATCCTTAATGAAGATTGCTATTTCCTCTTCAGAATTGCTGCTTGAAGTAAGATGTGTTAAAGCTCTGTCAGAATTATTGGTGTTGGGAGTAGGTGGGGCTCGGAGGGAGTTTTGTCTTTGTGCCATGAGTCCCCTGCCAATGTGGGGATCCTGACACTGCTCTGTCCCTCAAAGGCAGCTTCCCCAAGCCAAAATACAAGGAAAATTAAAAGACAAGTCCCACTAGCTGCAGTGCCCTGCATCAGTGACTTAAGAGGATCACCTGGAGGGTCACTTCTGGACAAATACCTGTAGTAACTGCCTGCTGCTTGGTTGCAATGGTTAGGAGCCCAGGGAGTCCTTTCTGTACCTTGTTTCTATGAAAACATGGAGTTTTTGCAGCTGTTCTGAAGACCTCGTTCTGTGCCTGGTTCTCTTCTCCGTGCCAGTGCTGCCTCTGCCGAGCTCCCTGTCATTTATAATTATGATGGTTTTGTTCAAGTGGTTTTGCATCAATCCATCCGTCCCTGCCCTCCAGTTGTAATTATGCTTTTTGATGCCATTGAATTGCAAAGATCCGGGGAAAAGGCTTTCGACATCTTTGATAGCAAAATGTGTTACATCATTCAGCTGGGTTGGGGCAGTGGCTCCTCAGCCTTGCTGGGAGCATTAAATCAGATGTTTTGATGGTGAGTGACAGAGCCATGGGAGTGTCTAGTTTGCAGATTTAACTGAGTCCCTCAAAGCGAGCAGTTAATGCAGAACCAGCCAGGGCTCCATCCATCCACTCATGGCAAAGAGGTGCAGGTGACTGAGCAAAGAGTGTGAACTCAACAACCCCAACCGTTATCGAACCCAACAATGCAGATTTGCTTCTAACAGACTTATTTTGCCCTGAAGTTTCATTTGTCGCATTTGGCTCGTTTCAGATGTTGCTCCAGTAACTCCATCATTACAGCAAATCAAATAAACAAATGAAAAATTAAAGCTATTGTTATCCAGCCGTTCCCTCGGGGGGGTCTGTGTTTCTTTGCATATTTATGATGCTTTTTGGGCTGTGTGTCCGATGAGAACAGATGGCAGATGGGTTACACTGCCTTACCTGCTCCAGCAAACTGGCAGGTGGCCACAGCTTCAGCAAATGAAAAACCGCAGAGCAGGCTTGGGAAGAGAAGCACATTGTAGTCATGGAAAGCTATTTGCAATTGCTTATCATGTAGGTTTTTTTCCTTGTGGTCTTTTCTCCTGTGCTGTTCATTAGCCCTTCTGGAATTTAAATGGCACATTTTATGGATGAGAGTTAACTCTGCTTGGCAGATAAAATTGCTGCATTGCCATTGCCTCTGTGCATGAATAGAGAGATGTGGACATCGATAGGAATGCAAGTCACTCGAAGTATTCTGACTGCTGGGATATTTCTTTTCCTTCTTTATTTAATTTTGCTGTTTGGAGTGAAAAGAACACATTTAAATAATAAAACGAACCACAATGTGCCTGCTGCTCTATTCAGGGAGTTTTTCTAATTTCAGTCCTTTCTGCAGAACTGCTATAAATACTCTGACATGAGAATGCCTGAGAAATAGGTCACAGCAAAAACTGCTAATATGTACATTTGATAGAAGTCCCTCCAAAGTTCTGATTTCTTCCAGAGTGTTTTGTAAAGCAAATAATGTGAAGATTAGGCTGGAGTTTTCAAGGATACCTACCTGAGAGTTGGAACCAGATGAACATTCCTCTGGTCCTTTTTGCCCCAGACACGTTCTGAGTCCAGGCCTCATAAGACTAAAGTCCAGATCTGGACCAGGTGAAACTCCTGCAGACTGGAGTCCTGTTAGAGCAGGAACATCAGCAACATGATTATCTTTTCTTGGGTCAGTTTGATTTTTGAAACCAAACCTTCCCCCAAGGGCTCCTGTCACCTCTCTGAAAGGTGTTGCAGGACTGGAGAGGCTTCTGAAGAAAGGAGTGTTCTGGAAACAGCTGATTTCTGTCAGCAGAGAAGGGGGGGGGGAAGCATTTAAGTTCTCCCTACTAAATGTGTGGCAAAATAAAATTCTAAACTGGCTTTGGCATCAGATGAAATGGAGTTTATGGCTGGAACTCTGGAGGTTTTGGCTTGCTGGGAGCAGTCAAGCAGGAGCTCCAGAGGAGGGTGGTGGGTGCTAATGGGGATCAAAGCACAGTGTGTTGGCTGCATTTTTGGCAAAAGAATTTGAATTTTGTGACCTCTTTTTAAGCTTTTCTCCAAGGGCTTGGGAGCTGGATCTTCTGAGAGACATGATGCATGCTGCAGCTCAATCTGATTTATTTTTTTCCCCCAAAGCAGTTTGGAGGAAATTCAGATAATCATCAGAATGTGTGGACACTTATTTGAACTGGAGAGAACTTTAAGCTGTGAAAAGTTGCTTAGAAAAGCTCTTTGGGGAGGAAGAGTAATCTTAAAAGACAGAATGGAAATATGCACTTTTATTTTTTGAAAATTCTTTGACTTCTAAGTATTTTTGATGATGAGGGAATTCATGGGAATGGCTGGACCTGAGTAGAAAATATGGGCTGTGAAAATTTACGTCTTTTCAGATGATACATTATATAAAGCACCAAACTATGCTTTAGATTCTCCTTTAGGTAATCTGTGTATCTTATTGACATTAATATAAGTTACCTGCTTTGATCCAAGATGATTAATAGACCAAATATGCCCTAAGGCCTTCCTAAAGGATAAGGAGGCTGGCATGTATTAGGGCATTGGTATTTAAAAAACCTGGAAGCCTCGAATAAGGGAGGAAAGGGAAAACATAATGCAACCAGAGCGTGCCTAACATTTACTGTGGCAGCATAAATAAACTGTTTGGAATGTGGGAGCTTGAAGTTGAGGCAATAACCAGTAAAAGAAATGAGAAGGAAAAAATGTGCAGTGATGGGAGAATGGAAAAATTCAAATTTAATTCTACCACTAGTAGCAGTAAGCCAGTAGTGATTTTTTTTTATTTTTTCCTTCACTGAGACTGATCCCTTGGGATGCTGGGGAAGTTCCCACTGGGATCAGAGATGAGCTGCAGGGTTCCCAGCTTCCCTACTGGCATCATCCCGTGTATTTTGGAGGCAGGGCCCGATTCCCCTGGGCTGCCCCATGTCATTGGCAGGGGCTGCTGTTGGTTTGCGCTCAGTTCCTGCCTGGTTCGTGCTCCTGCCCAGCCCAGGTGTGCCCTGAAGAGCTCTGGCAGCAGGGTGGGTGCAGCCATTTGGTGTTTAATTGCCACTCTGCTGCTGCTAATTCTTAATATACTCGCAGCAATAAATGCAAGATGATCTATTCCTGCCAGGCTTCCAGTGTTTATCATTAATAGAGAATGAACTGACATAAAGGCTTAAGTATCTCTTTCCCCTCCTGTAGTGAGTTAAAACTTGATTTCCTTAACTAATAGATTGCTGTCAGTGTAACAGGAACGGAGTTCCCAGCCTGTAGTTAAGGAAAAAAATCACTTGCTCCATTTGCTTCATAGAGGGGAAAAAAAATAAAAAAATGTGCTGAACAGCTCGTGCTTTGTGTGTGAAAATGCTGCGTTTTGGAGGCAGGGATGGCATTAACATTCTAATGGTGGCAGCTTAAGTGCAATCAATGTATTGCAGGTGTTCAACAGATCCCGGGGATGGAGTGTGCCTTGTCTGAAGGTGGAATTGGCTGCCTGCCTTCTGCTCTTTGGGGGCTGCTTCAGTTTGTCTGTTTGCTCATATCTTACAGTAAATTAGAGACCTGTGACCATCATATTAATACTTAGAACAAAAGCCCTTGAGTACTTTTATCTTTTAGAGTAAATTATATTGGCTTGGATGAGAGAAGTTTTGAATCTTCCTCATGAAATGGAATGTCAGCAATAGGAATGTGTAAGTCCTTTTTTGCCATTATACCAGAGACTTTTGGTTGTCTTTGTAATTTGTCTCTATCAGGCAGTTGTGGGCTTATTTTCAAGGGTGTTGGTCCCTTTGTATCACTCTGTCAATGAAAACGGGCTTTAAGGAGAAAATGAAACCCAGACTTTCCCTGTAGACTTCAGAGATGCTCATGAAGACTTTGGGGTCTGGTCCAGAGCATGATGCAATCAAGGGAATCCTCCAAGTGGTTGGGCTCTGTAGTGAGCAGAGCCACAGAAGTAAAGAACAGAATTTAGCAGAGCAGCAGAGAACTCCCTTGGCAAACTGGCAGAGCTGGGGGTGACTGGGGGCAGTGGCACCCCCAGGGAAGGGAGGACGTGCATTTTGGAGAATGTATTCTTCCCAACCCGATAGTCCCTGTGGACCTGGAGGACACAGAGCAATCTTATTGTAAAATATTCATAGACAGCTGCTCTATAGCATTTATCCCAGTGTTACTGAAGTCTTGAGCTTGTCTATAATTAAAGCATTTATGTTTCAGATGCTTAACAGGGTGTTTTAAATGTTTAGGTCTTGTAAATGATGTTTATTTATGGTTAGCTAATTAAGTCAGCAGAGTTCAGCTTGGTCTCAAATCCAGGCAAAAGATGAGCAGTGACGTTCCCTGTTACTTTGGAAGAAGCTGATCTGAAGGGGATCCCCACTCACTCATTCCCTGGGCAGCTCTGGGTGTGGAGCTGCCAGGGGTTGGCCACCCGGGTGGGATGTCTGTGTTCCCGGGCTGGGAAATGGGATGCACAAAAATCCCGTAGCCTGTCCTGTCAACACACGTTGAGTCCCCTGGGCTGTTGGGGTCTTTGGTGGCATCCACCCCTCCAGCCTCTTACTGCTCTGTTTGGTGCCAAATGCTCATCTTGGCCATGGCTGTGCCCGGGGGGGTGTTTTTGGAGCAGCTTTGCTGCTGTGGAAGGGGTTTCAGTTCTGGGAGGGGAAAGGAAAAGCACCAGGTGAGTGCTGCTGCCCAGGGACAGCAAGGTGAGGTTTGGGACAGCTCTTGGGCTGGAGAGGGTCAGTGTCCTGCTGCTCCTTGGCATGCAGCATCCCAAAGAGAAACGGACTTTGGGTTCTTGAGATGAAAGCCAAAGTTTGCAGCAACACCCCTGACAGTGAGTCTGGTTTGGGGGCAGCCCTGCCTTCCCCAGGGATGCAGAGCCAGACCTTTATTCCCAACTGCGGGAATCCTGGGGAGAACACCCAACCTAGAGGGGAAATCTGGTGCCAGCACAGAGCTGGGTGGTGGTGGGTTTGAGCTCGCTCTCCAAACACACTGAGGTGTTTCCTCTGTGGAACAGTTAATTACCTTTCCTCTTCTCGAGTGTGAACTCCCAGGTTTTCAGGGCAGGAATTCTGTCTCTGCTGCTGGTGGATGCTGAGCACGATGATGTGCTGGATTCTGTAGGGTCTCAGTGCTATTGTGATGCAAATACTAATAACACAAAGGAAGATCAAGGTAAAGAGCTGTTTGCACCAGCTGGAAAGCTCGGATGCATTTTGTTTCCACCAGTTAATCCTGCAAGGCTGTGATACCCTGTCACTATTTCTCAATTTCTTTTTTTATGCATTACGAGAAGTATTGCATGAGGGTTTGGCCTTTAGCATCCTTAAGTTCTTGCTTTTAATACTTGAATTGATGTAATTATTCCCATCCTCTTTCCTCCCCACCGTGAAGTTTTGCTTTCAGAAGAATTCTACCTTAAAAGCAGCAACTAAATGAGGTCAAAAAGTGCAATAATGGAAAGAATATCTTGTCTAGAACATACAAGTGATGGTTCATCAGCCTCTTGGCTGTGTTCAATAGGGTATTAGCAATGGCATGTGTAACCTCCCGTTGCTTTACTATCCGTGTTTTTTACTGTATGTTTTATTCACCAATGCAAAAGCCTCTGCTCAATGAGGTTTGCTGATGGACTGGTCTTGTAAAAAAATTCCTGATGGTGATCAAAGTGTCGTTCAGACATTCCCCCCGAGGCTGCGATGCCCTGTGTGCACTTTACGGGGGCCAGATGGTTGGTACGTGTGCCAAACGCCACATATAAATTCATGACATCTCTGTGGCTAACCAGTACGTTTTAGCTCGTGTAAATCAAAACACAGCCCCAAATTACTTCTTAACCAAATTGTAGCACTTTAATGTAACTGTTCCCAGGCCGGCTGGAGTGGGGTTTGATTTTTGTTCATTTTGGGAACCATCTGTGCCTTTAAGCGTGGCTTCAGAGCCATAAAAATAACTCCAGAAAGCAGCAGGAACGTACAGAGCGGGCTAAATTGGGTTCAATTTGCTTCAGTGTGGAAATTGGTAGGATCCCTCTCCTCAGATCTGCCTGGCAGTGGAATGTGTCGCCACCTTGAGCAGTGCTGGGTCACCCCAACCCCAAAGTCCCTTCAGGTGAGATGAAAGGGAGGAGAAAGGCAGTGGGACCCCTCGGGGTCTGACCCACCCAGGGTGGTTTCATCTCGGCAGTGGCTGCTTTGAGGGGTTGCCCTGATGTAGGACAGACAGACAGACACCACCAGGGCTGTTAACCAGGGATCTGCTCTGCAGTGCTCTACAGGGGAGGGAATTCTGGGAGCGAAGCGATTCACGTCCGAGCTGTGATTCAGCTCCTGAAACTCATTGAAGCGGCAGATCTAAATCTGAGCACTTTTACCTGGATCTATGCAAATTTATGGCATAAAAAGACATGGAAATATATGTAAATGTTGTCAATTATTGTAAAGCAAAGGAGCACATAGATGGAATATTCCATAAAATGTTTTATACAGCGTTTTTTTGAATTTGTAAAGAAGAAAGCCTGAGAAATAGCAAATGAACTGGAATTGAGTGTGGATGTTCCAAGCCCATTACATTGGGACATTTTCCTTAAACTGCTTATTAATCTCACCTTGCCATGTGGGTTTTCAAGAGCTCCCTTCTCTCCATTGCTGCATTATACCTTTACAAATCAGGGAAATGTCAACTCGTGATTTACTGACAAAGCCAACAGCTGACATAATTTATCTCACTTGAGATCAGTTCATCAAACTTGGGAACATCTTGGCTGCTGTAAAATCCAGGCATTTGATACAATCGCGGCTGCTTAAAATGCAAAGGCTAACCTACATTTTTAAAATGCTGTAAAAAGAACAAGAAGTGATGCCAGGATGAAAATTTATGAGGCACGGAGCCGGGCTCTGAATTGAGCGTTTGGAGTGTTGTTACTATCTTGTTTGCACAGCTGAAAACGAGTGTTAATGGGAGGATGGAGCGGGAGGGCTCCACGTTGGCATTCGAGTCCAGCACCGGCTCTGACCTGATGCTGTACAGGGATGTTTAATGCTCCTCCTTGATTTCATAGAACATTGTTTGATAGCGGTGGCTCCTTGCTAGTGGGGCTCTGATTAGAGCAGCCCGTTTTGGCAGTTTGAGTGCTTGCTGCGTTGAAATGCAGGGTTAAACCTATGAAAACGCAGATGGAAGTGGAAGAATATTATTTAATATCAACCACTCTGGTAATACTGAAATGGAATTAGCTTTTGCACCATCTATAAAGAGATGTTCTGTTTAAGGTACCAGCATGGTGAGGTTTTGGGGGTGTAAGGTTTGTTTTGGGTGTAGGACATGGTTGAGTGCTCCGAGAAACAGCAGCTCCTGCAGTTCTCATCACCAGGGTAAGAGATTCCCTGGGATATTAAAATACAAAGCTTTAGATTAAAACCTGATAACCTCTTGTTATCTCCAGGTATCTTGGTAATGGCCAGGTTGATCTGGTTCCTCTGCACTGGTTTGTTGTCCCTGGTGTGGGACTGGAAGTGGAGTAATTGCCGTGGGAAATGAGCGTTCTTGTGTTTTGCAACAACTTTGGGGAACTCTTTGCTCTTAAATATTCACGACCAAGCCGTCAACTGATGTGTCAAGAGTCATGTCGGCACAAAACCTGATCCAAGGGTAAACCAAGCCTCGGCCTCGATGTGTAGCTTAAACCCTCCTGAGGATTTGGCACCCCAATTGTGTGGGATGCTTCTGATCTTTCACGGGTGGTGCTGAGCCCGGAGAGAGCAGGGCTGGGAGCGCGTGTGGGTTCCTGCGGCTCTGCCGGGTGCTCCGTGTGCCCCGGTGACACTCGGCTCTGCTGGGAGAGGCTCTGCAGCTCAAGAGGAAAAGCATAACTTGGGTTAACATTTATCTCGACTGTCATCGCTGTTTGCAACACTAAATCTTTCTCATAAATAAGTGCAGAAATCTTTGCTTCGAAGTGAAAAATTCATGCTCCGGTTAAACCTCAATTATATTTCCAAACAATATTTATCAGATTTTCTAATGTGTGCTTAGTGCGGTTCAATTTTGTGCTATCAGTCAAAAGTGGCAGCGCCCGGGAAGGGGGCTGGGAGGTGTTTTTCAGGTGGGAAATGGAGCGTGAACTGAGGAGGCAGCAGTGCCAGGGCAGGTGAGAGGGGCCGTGGCTTGGGTCCACTTTTAATGAAATATCAGCACATTAAAAAAAAAAAGAAGCTATTGTTTCTCCCTGCAGAGCAAGAGAAGTGGATCTGAATTCTAAAGGCCGTATTCCAGGGGCCTGGAATGGGAAGCTATTGTTTCATTCCATAATTCTGGGGAGAAAAGACTGTAATTTCACGACTCTCTGAATTTATTTCACCTAATCTCTTTCTACAGCTATTTACCACATTAATTTAGTAAAAAAACCTGACAAGTGTGCGCATGCAGAATTTAAGCTCTGTCCTTAGGTACACATTAAGTCAAGATTTAAGGTTTGAAATATAAGATTAATTCAACTCTTGCTTACAGTTGCGTTGCAAAATTGTTGATTATCTGAAAAATCATGTTTCTTGTTCATATAAATTTGCTCATGTGTAATACTTTCTATGTATAGTGCTGGCACTTACGCTTAGAGAAGTGAAATTCTTGAGCTGAATGGGAATGAAGTGTGTGCTCGAGGCTGCAACATGGAAGTGTTGAACAGATTCTTCAGGAAGTTTTCAGAGGAAAGTTGTGGGCTGGAGCTCTGGCAGCCCATGTGTGTGGGGTGCTGGCTCTGCTGCTGTTCTAAGTAGAGTCCCCGTGTTTGGAGCCTCCCTGAACGTTCCTGCTCCCACCCATTTACACCTGGAGCTGCTTCTTTGAAGTAATTTGTGCTTCCTCCACTGATGCACTAAAATCGGGCTGTTCCCTTTGTTCTAAGGGAACATATTCTTTGGTCCTGTCCTCAAGGAAGGAATTAAATGCTCATTTCAGTCCTGGGCAGAGGGAACTTTGTTTCAACAGGGATTCGCTGGGAGCCTGAATAAATCTGATTCTTTATTTTTGTATGTTTGTATGAGCACAAATTACAGCTCAGTGCAAGGAGAAAAGGCAGGATGTTTCAGAAAGTCTCTGAACATGCAAGGCACATACTGTTGTTGATTTCTGATCTGTGCTTCAGGATGGGGCATTTCATAGAAAAGAAGGGACTAAGACAAGTGTTGGAAAAAACCACCAGTACCCAGCGAACAGATTCCAAGATTCCCATTTCAGATACATATAAAGAGGGAAGCTATAGCAGTATCATTCAAATGTGACAGCAGTCACTCCAACCTTTGCTATTACGGCACAAAATTACATGTTCGTTGCCAGAGAAATAGGAAGGGCTGATAGGGACGACAGCTGGGATTTGCTTTCTTATCTATATTTTACACACATGCTCTTTCATTTCCCTCCCTCTCCTGCTGTTCCAGGATCCAGGCTGGCTTTTAGAGCTGCTGTTAGTTTGCAGACAATGGGGCAGCTTTGTACCCTGTGGTTTCTCAGCCCCACAGATCCAGGTGGAAAATTAAATTTAATTCTTGTGCTTTGTAATTGGCAATGTTAAGGAGGGAGCTGTACCTGCAATGGGCTATCGGTCCTGAAATGTCTCCAGAGGTCCTTTCCTGAGCTGTGGGTGAGGGATCCAGCTCTGGAGAGTCAGTGTGTGGTGGGTTTGACTTGAGTGTAAGGGAATGGGAATGCAGTGTCAGCCTGCACTGCTTCAGAGCACCTGGAGAGAAAATGCTGAGCTGAAAATCCTGAGCAGACCAGATTCGGGGAGCTTGCATGACCTTGCCATGCCGGAGTTAATGGCAGCTATTACTTGCTACTAATAGCTCATCAAAGCACTTTAAATTATCTACCTCTTGGGTGCATATTATAGATTCTATAAGTTGTAAGATTTGTAGTGCCCTCTTGTCTCTGCCTTTCTGCTTGGTTGTTTTCTGATTTCTGGAATGCTTGATCATGGGCTCACCCAGCAGTACTGTGGGAAAATCCACTCCCTCGTTTCCATTCTGGGTTGCAGGGGGATTTCTGCAGTGGGAGACCCGTGTGTCAGGGTTGTGCTGAGTGGGGGATGTGGAAAAGGTGACCCAGCAATTACTCCTCCTTGGGATTTGCAGCAGTCACACTGGACAGAAGTGATTCTGAGCTATATTAAATTTAAAACCGAAGCAAGGTGTGGGGCTGATTTGATGGATTAATAGAAAAGTTAATTTGCCTTCCCCAAAATGATTAGCAGTAACAAAATGCAGCTGTAACCTGCCAGAACTGATCTGTACACACAGGATTTGGGGCTTTGTTTGGCTGGGTTTTTTTTGTTCTTTTCACGACTACTTAGGGTAAAGATACCTTTTTCAGTCTTTATGTTCTCTTCTGATTTAGCTTGGCCTGGGCTGTTTCACTGGCAACTCTGCAGCCAGAGCTGTGGAAATGGGTGAGCTCCAATTCCAAGGATGGGCATGGAGTCAGATTCATGCCTGTGGTTAAGGAAACTTGAGCTGACAGGCACTGTGGGCTGGCTGTGCAAACACAGGGAAGTTTTCTGTGCCAAGTCAGTCCCATTAATCTCGGGGCTGTGACATGTCTGTGCTCTTATTGATTTCCCAGCAGGCTGTTCATCACCAGGCTCATCACGTTCTGAGCCAATCTGGAGGAGGCACGGGGGGGAAATGGGGCTGGTGTGTTTATCTCTAGGGCACAGGATGCTCATAATCAATGCAACTTGGAGACGAAGCCAGATGGGTTGAGATAATTGATGGAAAGTGCCTCGAAGTCGGAGAGGTTCTACATATCTTACAGGGAAGGGGGAAATATTTAGTTTAAGGACAGCGGATATCTGTGTACCCTGGTACTCAGAGCTGCTCTGGGGAGGCACTGACCACAGGAGAACATCTAGTGTCAGGCTGTGCCCGTGTGGGAGCCGGGGCCAGACCTGCACAGGCGCCCTGTGGTGACCCTGCTGGAGCTGCAGGGACCTGGGGTCGGTCCTGGCTTGGTCTGTGGCACTGGGTGATGTCTGTGTAGACCAGGAGACAAGCTTGCTACTCGAGTTTATTTACCCTTTGCAGCTTTGTACCTGTGTTCAGCCCTCCATCATCCTGCAGAGGAAGAGCTCAGCTCCTTTTTTCAGAGTCCCTGCTCCCCAGGGCAGGGCTCGTGCAATTCTCGTGCTGTGCTAAGATGCATAAATTCACCCCCAAGTCCTTCATCTGGTCTCTGAAACTTTTCTCAAAGTATTCAAAAAATGTATTTTTCAGCAGCTTAATTAATTCTAGTCTTCTCAATCAATAATGAGCCATCCCAGTCAAGCCCTACATATTAAGTTGTTTTTGTGTTGTTCTTTAAGACAGCTGCTTGGAGTGAAAATAGCTCGTAGGCAAATCTTAGAGAAACAATTAAAAGCCTGGTGCTTGGGAGATTTTTTGCAATTATGAACTGATCATGGTTTGGTCCTGGAAAGACTCTTGCCTCTGGCATCAGTGGATGGGAGCTGTATGTAGAGATAAGCACAGGAATATCTTTTTTTGCCTGATTGTGGTCTGAATGCAAACTTGGAGTTGCTCTTTGTTTATTTAGTATCATTTAATTTATCTTTGTCCTCTTTGCACTCCCTGGAGTGGCTTTTGGCTGGTGGGGAGAAGACTGGGATAGGTCAGTCCCTGTCAGAGCTGTCTCTCTGACCAAGCTCTGCAGAGAACAGGCTGATGGTTAATTTTGGTTTTTCTCTGCAGATAAATTCCACCCCAAATCTGAAAACTCCTTCCCTTAGGAGCCGAAGCAGGGTGAGCTGCTCCCTTTGGCTTCAGGTGCATCACCAGGTGTGTCCTGTCCAAGCAACACCTCAGCCCAAAGGCTGCACCCTGGTCCCTTTGCTGACTCAAAGCCTTGCAGGGAAGGGGAGGAGAGCACTGGATGGGGATGCTTGGAATTCTTGTCTCTCTCCAAGTGTTGTTTAAAAGAAGCAGAGCCCAACCCCATCACAAAACATCAACCCAGAAAGTATGTGTGTGGATATACAGAATCCCAGAATGGTTTGGTTTGGGAGGGACCTGAAAGATTATCCACTCTGACCCTCTGCCGTGGGCAGGGACACCTTCCACCAGCCCAGGTTGCTCCAGCCTGGCCTTGGATGCTTCCAGGGATGGGGCAGCCACAGCTTCTCTGTGCCAGGGCCTGCCCACCCTCCCAGGGAATAATTTCTTCCTAATAGGCGACTTAAACCTACTCACTGTCAGTTTGAAGCCATTCCCACTTGTCCTATCAAGCTTGGGACTTGATCTTGGAGGTACTTTTTCAACCGAAATGATTCTGTGATTTTTCTGTGTGTTGGAGAGAAATAACACTGTAAATTCTCATCCCCATCCAGTGTCAGAGCTACAATAGATAGCTCTGTAATTAAGGTATTTCTTTCCCAGATGTATTTCTCTTCTTTCACTTTTTATAAAAGAATGTCATTCCCAAGGTGGGCACAGCCAAAGTGGGCTCATAACGTGTCATTAGAATCTTTAGACCTTGTGCCTTGCAGGGTGTTATTACTGTTCAGTGTCAGAGAACAGATGCTATTTTACTGAAAAAGCAAAACTGCATTAAATTGACAGCACTTTAATTTTTCTTGGTAGTAGCAAGAATTCTTCTTTCCTATTTTATTTGCATTTTTATTACTGAGAAGCACAGTGCCTGAGCTACCTGGTGTCACTGCTGCTCATCTAGTCAGGCTATGACTGTCCAAGTAGCAGCTGGACCATGAATATGTATCATTTATTCATATGACAAACTTTTGGTACAGGATGCTGAATAGCTGGAGGCTTCCTGCAGTGAGTGACCTGGAGAGGAGATGGCAAAATGAAGTGTCTTGAAGTGGAACACTGCATCAAGGCATTCACATTGCCACCTAAAAGTGATTCTTCTATTGTCCAATTTCTTGCCCAGACCGTTATATTTCTGATTCTGAGTGTACGTGTTGGGCTGGGTTGGAGCTGCTTGTACTGATGTGGGTTATTCAAATGAGAGATGCTGCACTGAAAGACAGCAAGATCTGGCTTTTTCCGGCCATAGTTGTCCCGGTGGGCTTCAGAAAATTCGGGGATTTAAATTTTAATTGGTAAAAAATAGAAATACTTGTGATGCTCCAGGGCTGTGTCATGAAAAAAGTCTGAAAAGCAGTGAGGGTGATCCCTTACTCGGGTGAGCCTCATGTGGAAGGCTCAATCCCACTTCTCCTGATGCATCTGA
Organism: Sclerurus mexicanus; assembly: GCA_013396755.1. NCBI lineage: Eukaryota > Metazoa > Chordata > Aves > Passeriformes > Furnariidae > Sclerurus > Sclerurus mexicanus. The sequence continues at coordinate 161,496 of VWZF01001858.1, forward strand.
ACCCAGACAGGATGATCTTCGGCGAGCTCCCCTTCAGCCGCACCCTGGCTGTCTCGTAGTGAGATGCACTAGTTACTGGTTTCAGTGAAGGGGCAAGTGGGTGAACTGCAGCAGCCTGCGATGTGCGGGAGTTTGGAGTAAATAATTGAACTGTCTCTGTGGCCTTAAACTCCGTGAACCTGTGAATGATTCAATTTGCTGCTGATGGGAACACCAGTGCTCTGGAGATGTTCCTCCCTGTGCCTGCAGTGTGCCCAGGCAGTTCCAGCCCCCTTAGTCTCTTTGCTGCGATTATTTATATTTATAAAAAGAGTGAAGTGCCTGCAGCATTTTGCCTAAAATGGTAATAACCCTCCTCAACAATGCAAAAGACTTTCTTTTGATAAGATCATTTGAAAAGGTAACTGCTTATGATAATACAATTTATTCGTTATGGCTTGGGGGCAAGCTAGGATGGAAATGAAGCATGTCTTCCATTAGAACCCTACAGAAACAAACTAATAGGCTGCAGAGAGAACCATTTGTAATGTTACTATAATTCACATGATTCATTAAACTGAAATGGAAAATGATAGCATTTTCCCCTGAAAAAAAATCCTTATGGAATTACATGCTGAGATCACTTAGTTGAACTATTTTATTGACTAAGCATCTTGTTGTGCTGATGTGGAGATTATATAGGCCTGCAGCCATTTATTTTTCAGTTTTCTAAAATTAGAACTCCTTTTTATTTATGGGAATGTTCTAACGTGTTTCCCCTCCCGTTGTAGCTGCTGGTCATGGCAGGAACTGCTCTTGGCATTTCCTGGCAATGGGCATTCCTGAACCCTGGAAATGGGTTGCTGGTGCTCGCCCTCCCAGGTCACTGGGGGGGAAGTGAAGAATTGAAGAGCTGCGAGGCAGTAACGGGCATGGGAGTGATGGGTTGGAGCACTAGAGAGAAAACCACAGTTCCTTCCAGGTGATTCATGTCTTGGGCATCTGGAGAAGTTTCTCTTGATATGCACACTCACCCTCCCCAGGACGCCGCCTGTGATTAATGTCAGCGAGCACCATGTGCCATTTAAAGGATTTTTGGGGAAACGGCTCATTGAGCAGGTTTTAATGCTGATGTTTTTGACAGCCTTCATGTTTGGCCGTGACATGTTGTGGAGGAGACTCTGTCTCTGAGTGGTCATTTATCAGAGGACAGGAAAAGACTATTTCAAAGGAGCTCAGGATGACCTCAGAGTGGATTAATGTATTTGGGAGGACTGATCAACCTGACAATCTCCCATTCATCAGTGTGAAATCAATCTGAAAGGTACAATGGGTTGTATCTACTTAACTGTTGATAGAGGTTGCCAGAACTAGCAGAATAACCTGGCACTTGCTATTTATTGTGCAGGGATGCAGGATACTTGCCTGTACACATAAACATCTCTTTCCTCTTGCAACACATACTATGGCAAGAAAAACTAATGGCAGTGTGGGGTAACTGGGCGTTCTCTGACAGTCTCGCCCATCTCTTTAGTCATGTGCAATTCCAATGAAGTGCCCATTCCCATGTCATGCAGCACAGGAAAGCTGGAACTACAGTGACTCTTGTGCCAGTGTCATTTACATTTTGCTTTATTAGACAAAAGTCAAGTAATTAATCAGTTGATTGCTTAATTCGAAAGTCAGTCAATTGCAATTGAGATTTCATCACTCTACTTTCCACATGATGAGATCTGAGTGATAAATTTGATTCTCTTTTGGTTGCTTGGCTATGAATAAATGAAATAGGTTTGGATACAGAGTGCCCAGAGACTTCAGGTTTTGCATGTGAGTAGCAATAGAAATATTGGGCTGTGAGCAAAATTCCGCAGGGAGGTTTTCAGACAACCCAGTTGGATTTTAGAAATACTGAGCCTTTCCTGGTGCTGGTGAGAGGGGAATCTCACCAATCCATCCAAATATCTCAAAGGTGGGTGGCAAGAGAATGATACCAGACTCTTTTCAGTGGTGCCCAGTGACAGGACAAGGAGCAATGGCTATGAACTGAAACACCACAAGTTCCAACTCAGTGTGAGGAGGAACTTCTTTCCATGGAGGGTGGGAGAGCCCTGGAACAGCTGCCTGGGAGGGCATGGAGTCTCCCTCTCTGGAGACACTATAAACCCACCTGGACACATTCCTGTGTCACCTGCTCCAGGTTTGGACTGGGTGATCTCCAAGTCCCTTCCAACCCCAGCTATTCTGTAATTCTGTGTTTTCCACTTCTTTCAGCTGAGTTTGAGTGAATTTACCCTTGGCAGGTCAGGTCCTGTATTTCCACCTGGGTGAAGTTTCTCTGCTCTAGGCAATATCCCCACACTGTAGAAAGCACCCACACCCCAGTTCAGTTCCCCAGGGAGGACACAGAGCTCTCATCCAGCGCTGTGGGGATCTCCTGAGTGGAAGATTTTCTTACCCTGTGCCAACGCCCAGAGAATGCAGGACCTTACAGGGCGCATTCAGCACAGCAGTAAAGGAGAGCACCTGGAGCAAGTGGGTGCAGGCAGAGGTGGGAGTGAAGGAGGGTGCTGTGGGCTCCTTGGGTCCCTCTCTAGCAGTAACTCTGCTGTCAGTGCCTCTGAGCAGCCCTGAAGCAAGAGCCATGCAGAGGAGATTTAAATTCCTGCTTTTAAGTAAATTGAAGTATGAGTATGAAAAACAACCAAATATATGTGTTTGGAGATGCTTATTTCCCTGTGAAGAATATTCATTCAGTGGTCTCCTACCTGCAAAGTCATAAATCTGCACTCGAGCCCGGATTCCCCTGTAAGCTGGAGCAGAAGCTGTCATTTCCTATTGTCTAAACAATTTACAGCTGCCTTAAAAGGGTGTCTCAGCAATCTTGACATCTCGACTTGATCATAAATTCAGAGCTACTGTTGAAGGGAGTGCTTTTCCCTTCAGATAAGCACACAAATGGAAATCCCTGCTGCTGGAGCCGCACGAAGGCAGCTGTGTCTGCCTGTGTGCCCCACCAGTGGAGCTCTGCTGTGTCGGGCAGGGTGCTGGGGGTTGTCACCCCACTGTGCCCATGGCCAGGGGCAGGTGCGGGAATGCTGCTTTACCAGCAAGTATTTCATTATCAGCTTGTATTGCTTTAAGAAACTCTCGGCAGTGGAATTGTAATCGGGTAAACCTGGGGCCCATGAAATGAGATTTTCAGTTCTGTGAGTTAGCAATAGGTGTGATACATTAAAGCGGATTTGCTCCCCACGTGAGGGAGGTTTTGATGAGAAACGTGATAAATTAACCACAGAGCTTTCTGGTACAGAGCACAGCTCGCCTGTTGACCCACTACCCTCATTTGGCTTTTTCATCTGCTTGCTGTGTTTGAGGGAGTGCTCCACAAATAAAATTAGCCATAACATTACCGATACTTTTCTGCAGGGAGAAGGCCAGGGAATTTCTTCTTGAGGATGTGGGAGGTTGCAAGAAGGTGAAACTGCAAAGATTTGTTCCCAGTGCTCATTCCAGCGATAGAAACGGGGTCTGGAGCATCTTGCTGACAGCAGGAACATCTGCTGAGGATGCTTGATGCTGGTGGTGCAATTCATTCTGGATGCTCAGTGCTTCCACAGCCCTGCCCCTGCTTTCTGGAGGCAGGAAAGGTGCCAGGTGTGCCAGAATTGCAATTTCTAGTGCAGGGAGCAGGTGTGACCTTGCCCTGAAGTTGCCCTGGGTGTCCTGGTGTGGTGCTGACACCTGTGCAGGTGTTCACCCCCTGCCAGCCCCATTTCCTGCACTTGGCACTGAGGATGGCACACTGGGGCAGCCACAGATGCAAGGGAGAGTGTGAAGGTTTAGTGACATCAGTGAATTTCTGCTCGTCTTTCTAGAAATCATCACAGAATGTGTTGGGCTTTTTGGGTTCCGTTCTTCTGGTTTTCCCCTTTTCCTTGCTGTTATTACAGATTTTTTTAATACAAATTTTCTCTCTTTGCCTTCTGAGGGCCTTGTTCAGTTCTCCAGGTTCCCCCTGGTGTGGTACAGATGGGGTCACAGGGGGTCAGTGTCAGGCGAAGCCTGAGATCACCTGATCTCAGATGTGGTATCACTGAGACAGTACCAGTGTTTACCATTCAGACTGCTCAGCCTATGATCACCTGAAATAACGGGGCAGGTAGAATAAAGGGACTGTTCTGTGTGCTGGCACGTGCCTTGGAGGAAGGTGGCTGTCCCTGGAGCGTGGGCAGGGCAGAGCTTTGGCGTGGAATTGCTCTGTGCAGAGGGAACCCAGGGAGGATTCACAGCTGAAGACCCATCCTTCTTACCCAGAAAATAATGTACTTAGAAATTCTGGTTTTAGGAGCCTGTGGGTGAGATTCACAGGTGAAGTGACAAGAAGTGCAGAAGGGAATAGGATGGTGCAGTATCAACCACAGTGACAAGTGTCACTGGAGAAAGCTGGCAGATGTGTGACAGGGGAAAAGTTATGGAGTCAGCTAGGCAGTAGGTCATGGAGAATCCTTCCAACCATTTCTGTGTGATTCCAGAGGGAGGAACAAGCCTTCCTGTGTGTCCATGAGCTGGGTATGTGAATACCTGTAGTTACTCTGTGCAGGTATGGCACTGACGCTGCTAGTGAGTGTCACTCTGTGTTTGTGCTCCAGCAACATTTATTTAGTCAAAGTTTTTAATAAAATGTAATTGAAAAGGCTTATACAGAATCTGCATGTGGATTTGACATTTAAGGATATGATTAAGTGAAAGCTGCTGAGGTCATTGCTTGACTAAATTGGTTTAATGAATGTTGATTACACTGTACATGTTAATTTAATTTAGTGAGATTTTTATCTTCTGGATTGGGTATCACCTTCTGTTCAGTTATTGATTGGGATTGATTGGGATATGGGAGGATGCCAGGACTGGTTCTGTTTGAGTTGATAGGTCGGTGAAGCCCTGGCTGCTCAGTATGCCCGGGAGCATTGAGAATGTGCCATTCTCAGTGTCTGTCTTCCAGGAGAGAGTCTTTCCCTCCTCACTGATGGCAGAAGTCCCTCTGGGACAAGAACGGGCTGAGGCAATGCTCAGATTCTCCCAGGAGCTGCCCACGTGGGTTACTCATGCTGTGGCAGATGAGTGTTGCTGATGTGTGACTGCATTTGTACAGCCGTGGGAACAGTGTGGACGGAGCTGCCTCTGTGCAAGTTTTCTGGCTTGTGGGCTGGGATCTGCCCCTAGAAGGGAGTGAAGAGGATAAAGTTTCCTCCACTAAAAGGCTGTGGAAAACTGAAGTCATGAGGAGACTAATTGGTCTGAGTGTGTCTTCTGTGAGCCTGTGTGTGCTGCCCTGGGTTTGGGGATGGTGAGGCTGGAACTTTGCTGGCTGACACTGGTCTCTCTGGTGTTTTGGGCAGGAGGGTTGGGGAAGGAGATTTCTTTCCCTCCATCCCTCTGCATTCCATAGTTTCTAGACCCTGTCCTTTTGCTCCATCCTGGATGGTAGAGGACTCCAGGAAGCCTGTAGTGTTGGGGCTGTCATGGTGCCAAGGAGCCCCTGCCCACAGCACAGGATCAGTGCGTGGGGAGATGAGCTGGTGCCTTTGGAGAGAGCTGCTCCTGAGGGAACCACGTTCCATATGGAATGTTTCAGTGGCATATGCGGTTAATCCTGCATGCTGAATTATTCAGCAGCTCAGAATAATGAATCACTGAACAAAGCCTGGTGTTGTGCAGCTCCATAGGCCTTGGATGCCTGGTGCAACAATCCTGGCCAGTGTTCCTGGGTGGGAGATCTGCAGCTCAGGGTGAGACTTTGCCAGAGCTGTAATCCCCTGGAACTGGCTTTCAGGCCCTTTCTTGTGGCTGCATGAGCAGCACCTTTCACCCGGCTGCACGGGAAAGCTCAGTGCTCAGTCTGCTCCTCTCCACAATGGAAAGCTGCAGCACAGAGTCAGAGGGTCCTTTGGGCTGGAAAATCCCTTGAAGACTGAGTCCAACTGTCCCCTTAGCATTGCCAAGGCCGTCACTGAACCATGCTCTCAAATGCCACATCTACACATCTTAAATCCCTCCTGTGATGGGAACTCTGCCCCTGCCCTGAGCAGGCTGTGCCAGGGCTTGATAATCCTCAGGGTGAAGAAATTTTCTCTAATATTTAATCCAGACCTCTCCTGGCACAACTTGAGTCTGTTTGCTCGTGTCTTGTTGTTTGTTACCTGGGAGTAGTGGCTGACCCTCACTTTGCTATAACTCCTTTCCAGGGAGTTGTAGAGAACAAGAAGGTGCTCCCTGAGCCTTCTTTTCTCCAGGCTGAGCCTCCAGCTCTGTCTGTGTTTTAGGGATGTGTTCTGTCAGATTGTATTGTAGTTCTTGTGGTCTTTAAAAATTTCTGTAGTTCTACTGCTTGTGAACTCAGCTTGGAAATCCTCTCCAAACCCAAGCTCTGGTGTGATAGGCATGGCCCTGCGTGGAGTACCACCAGGAATCTTTCCTGGGGGATGAGAGGTGCGGTGACCAAAATGTTTAAAGACCAACAATCGTGGAACTTCTTAGAGTGATGGTCTGACATAATGTGCATTAACAGGCCTCATTGCCCACCGAAATCCCTGACCCTGGAGTTGTGGAGAATGTAAGAAATGGAGAGAAAAAACACAGAGAATGCAGGGCTACAATTCATAACTACTACCAAAATAAATTAAAGTCCCAGAGCAACCCATTTAATAAGCAAGTGAGCTGGCATGCACTACAGTGGAGTTGCTGACATTGTCTGATGCTGTTCCCACAGAGCTCATTAAACCTTTTCATGTAACATTGCTGCAGCCACATCTTGCTGAATCTTTCCTCATTGTGCATTTCACTCAGCGGTTCCACATATTTTAATAATTCTTCTTTTTGTCCTCTCATTTTAAAAAAGAAAAATCAAGGTTCAGCAAGCTAAACAGTTTAATAAGGGGCAAATGAAATGTCTCGTTTCTTTTGGAGGCAGGTTCTGGTGTTTCAGGTTTTAGCAGTGCAATTTCATCCCGGAAAATAAAGAATAGTTTTTGTTGCCAGCTTTGAGAACTTGAGCAATAAGGAGCACTGTTGAAAGGAAAACACTCAGCACAACATTCCCTGCAAGTCTATAAAAGCTGCCACAACCTGTTTATTGGAAATGAATGGGTTTTGGTTTGGACTATTGCATGGGAAAGTGGTGGCCATGGCTCTTTGGGGGGGATTTTGAGTGGGAAACTGGTAGCTGTGGGATTTCGAAAGCCACAATTACCCCAACTCTGCATTATTGTGTGGTGCCCCCCAAAAGGCTGGAGGTGGGGAGGGTGCAGTGTGGGGGCTCTGCTGCCTTTGAGCCCTCTGAGAGTGTCTGTGTTGTTGGTGGAGGTTGGGACTAGTGCACAGTTTCTTAATCACTCTCTGACAAACACTGTTAAGCCTCATTAATGCAAATTAACAGATGATCTATTTTTGCAGAGTCTCAGTCCCATCACATGAACTTACACTATACAGCAACTTTAGAAAAATCAATTTTAAGTCCTTACTACAAATTGATTTATGGTTTTTTCTGCTTGGAGCTGCCGTGGCCCCTCAGTGCTGATCAGCCAGACTCCACATGTCACTGTGGGGTGGAGGGGGAAGCACTGACATTAGGAAAGATGTCTCTAGGAGAAGAGCTAGTCTTGAGATTTCTTTTTGAAAGGGTGTGTAAAGTCTTACAGAATTACAGAATCATTTAGATCATAAGATCACTGAGTCCAACCATTCCCCCAGCACTGCCAAGGCCACCGCTAAACCATGTCCCTGAGTGTCACATCCACGTGGCTTTTAAATCCTCCCAGGGATGGGGTCTCCACCCCTGCCTTGGGCAGCCTGTGCCAGGGCTGGACACAACCCTCTGGGTGAAGAATTTTTCCCTAATACTTATTTTTAAGTATTAAGGATTCTAAAGTTAAGGATTTGTAATGACCATGTTTGAGTACTCTGCAATCTTTTCCTTGAAGTGTTACAGTAAAAATGTGCACATTAGTGGGTCACTCGATTACATCCCTGATGCCTCGTGGTTATCTTGGGGACAAGAATCCTAAAGGGGAGTTTGGAAATCACAATCATTTCACTTGAAGATAATGTGGTCTCCTGGGCTCTGACCGAGTAATTAGGTTTCAAACTTGAAATGAAATGTCTTTCTTGAAATGAGAATTTAAATGAATTAGCTGCATCTCTCAGCAGGCGCTGAAGGGGCTGGTTTAATTTAAGTGCCAGGTATAATCCTGGCTTGGCACACACAGCTTAATTACAGTCACTTCTAACAACAAACACAAAAACAAGGTGGGAGCAGAGCCTGGCCGAGGCAGCACTGGGGTTTGAAGTTTTTCACAGGTATCGCAGTTGCTCTCTAATTAATTTATCCTGACCTGACGGTTTACCTGTTGAAGGAAGTTTGCTTGACCCTCAGCTGAGTTGTCATTTACCATTTCGTCTGAGCCATGAGGGGTGAGTTGAGGAGCTGCACTCAGTGCTCTGGTCTAGTTCACAAGGTGGTGATCAGTCAAGGGCTGGAATGGATGATCTTGGAGGTCTTTTCCAGCCTGAATTACTCCATGATTCTGTGAGGATGCGGAGCTGCTGTGGAAGGAGGCTGTCCCAGTGCTGGTTTTGGGGTGTTAGACTTGGCTTTTCTTCAGGAAGAGGTGTCAGATGGCCTGGGCTGGGAGCACCCTTGAGCGGGTTGGCTGGATTGGGTCTGGGAATGGCTTTGCCTGTGATGGGGCAGGCTGGAGTGACTGGGACAGTGGGAGTTGGTGTAAAGTAAATGTATTGGAATGTGGTAAATGGTTTTAAATGTACTGTATCCCTAAACGAAAGGGAAGGAGATTATACCACTAATGGCAAAGTTATAATCACTGACTATGCTGAGCTGGAAGGGACACACAAGGATCATCCAGTCCAACCCTCAGCTCAAGACCATCCCCAAGAATCACCCCCTGTGCCCCAGAGCATTATCCAAACCCTCCTGGAGCTCTGGCAGCCTTGAGGCCGTGCCCACTGCCCTGGGGAGCCTGGGCAGTGCCCACCACCCTCTGGGGAAGGAATATTTTTCTAATATGCAACCTAAACCTCCCCTGACACAACCTCAGGCCATTCCCTTGGGTCCTGTCACTGGTCCCCACAGAGATCAGTGTCTGCCCCTCCTCTTTGCCTCATGAGCAAGCTGTAGACTGCAATTTCAACCAACACGAAATTTTGGGGGAAATACCAGAGACAACTCTTAGCTAGTCATGAAGCCATTTGTTGATTAAACCCCCTAATTTTGCATCCGACATTTATTTTGCAGCCTTCGATGTTTTTGTCACGTCTTGAAAGCCACCTCATTAGCTCTGTTATTTGTCCCATTGGCACAGGTCGTGTGTCGGCATTCGCAGGCAGCACGTGGCTCAGAGCACGAGCTGGTGTGCAGGCAGATGTGTGTCACGGGCCCGAGTGTAAGCTGGAGCTGGCAAAACAGGGAGTGATTTAATGAAGTTTTGATACAGCTCATCAGATACTGAAATGGGAAGATGCAATATTAATTTAGAAACGCATTATCATTTCAATTGTAGTGGTTCTGAAGAGTGTTAATAACAGGGGAGCTTGTGGCAGTTTGGGAAGATGATGTATTATTCCAAAGGCAAAAATATTCTTCAGAATTATGTTTCATTTGACACCTAAACATCGAGCATATTCCTATTATCACTGTGTAATCAATTTTTTTTGCTGTGTCTTCCCTGCTTACAAACATAATCACTAGAGGCATTTCAGGCACTGCACGGGAGGTTCTGAACGGGGGAGGCAGGACAAGCTTAAAACACCAGGCTGACAACTTCTATCTTTTAATCCTCAATTCCTCTGTGGATTTAAATGACTTGAAATTCTGTTTTGGCAGCAGGACCTCCTTTTGCTGTTGCAAGCAAAAGAAAGATGCAAATATCATGTAAAACTTGTCCCATCCTTGTCAGATTAGGCCATGCCCCGTGGATGGGACTGACCACCGTGGCTCTGAAAGCTTTGATCCTTCTTACAGGGGAGTTAGTCTGGGACAAACGAGGAGCATCCTGGCCTGCCTGGACAGCAGTGCAGTGCTTGACTCAACCTGGGATCCTGCACTTGAGTTATCAGATCCTCCTGTGACACGGGGCTGTGACCAAGTCCATCCGTGCCATCTGTTCCTTCTCCCTCAGAGCCATCCCAATGGAGCAGCTCTGGAGCCTGTGGGGAATCTGAGGTTCCCTGCTGCCCCTTGGGCTGTAAGCAAGGTATGTTCCCATCCTGATGGTGCTTTGGAAAAGTGGGCAGGTTCCATCCCAAACCCCTGCTCACGGCTTGGGTGAGTTCCAGCCTGAACAAACACTTTATTACCGCAGTCTCCTGGTGCTGGTGTACCAGCAAATTCCCATCCAACCACAGAACCAAGGCAATATTTTTGTGTCTATTCTTAGTCACAACCATTGTATCTGTGATACTTGAAGTCCTTAAACGAGCTGACTGCAGGGCAGCTCCTTTCTAAAGCTTCAGAGTAAATTCCAGCCTGCTGCATCCCTGTGCCACAGCACCAAGATGCAGAGCTGGATCCTGGGCTGTTCCAAGCTGACCTGGCTTTGGGGGGCCCTGGGGGCTGGGGACAGCGCTCCAGGCAGTCACAGCAGTTCTGCCCAGTGGGCCCTGGGCACACAGGGATTCTCAAAGGGCTAATCTGACACCAGATGTCATCCCCTCTTTCCAGCCCAATTCTGAGGATGCTGTTCTGGAAGCATCTCAGGAAGTTTCTGAAGGTTTCGCTCAGTCTCTGGACTTCAGCTTTTCTGCTTGGTTTTTAATAAACCCGTTATTCCTACCTAGCTGGATGCTTGGCAGCTCCACTGGGCTCCAGCTGCTCACACTGCAGTGCTTTCCATAATTTTCCTGACACAAGCAGCAAAACAACCTTGGCTGGTTTCTCCCAGCCTGTGGGACCTGTCATTCCCCCAAGAAGCTCCCAGAGCCTGCTGGATTTTTTTTTTTAGCCAGACAGCACTGGTGGGGACAGGCAGGTGACGAATGAGCAGCGCTCCTTTGGGTGTGCAGCAGCAGTGCATCATCTCAGCTGCGGTGACAGCTGGGCAAGGCAGAGCCTGTTTGCTCACAACACGCTCGGCTTTAGGAACAACGTGTTTGCTGGACACCGTCCCCCCAGGGAAAATGCTGGAACTGAGCTTTTCTTAGGGAACTGCGAGCCTGCTCTTGCAGGCAGGGATTAGTCCTTTCTACACTGGAGTTTTTAGTGGCCTTGTGGAAAGAGCATTTAGTGCTTGTGAGAGCATCACTGCCGGGGCTCAGCTTCAATGCTGTCCCCAGGACTGGCACAGTGGGTTCTCCATGGAAAAGCTGGCATTTCAAAGTGACAGATGGGATATTGGGAAGGAATTGTTCCCTGTGAGGGTGGGCAGGCCCTGGCACAGGTTGCCCAGAGAAGCTGTGGCTGCCCCATCCCTGGAAGTGCCCAAGGCCAGGTTGGACAGGGCTTCCAGCAACCTGGGCTGGTGGAAGGTGTCCCTGCCCATGCCACGGGGTGGGACTGGATGAGCTTTAAGGTCCCTTCCAACCCAAACCATTCTGTGGTTCTCTGATCTGTCAGTCTGTGCTCAGCTCTGAGTGATTGTGAAGGACAAAATCTGGGAGTTGGGATGCTTTGGGTCAAGTCTGGATGGGAGCACGGCTGGAAGATCTCACACTCCTGTTACAGGTGTAAATAAGAAAGTTGCTTTGATGGTTTTATGCAGAAGTTCAGAGGCAAGAGCCAGAGACTGTGTCCTCACCTCCACCACCTCAGGATGAATACCCCTCAGTTAAGAGAGGCCAGATGCTCCAACACCTGCCAGCAGACACCTCATCCTTCCCTTAGGGTGTCTCCTCATGAACAAGGGTTTTACTCTCTTGTGTCTGTGTAAAAGACAACCAAGGATGAGCAAAGACAAATCTGCTACTTCAAATAGAATAACAGAATTCTAATATAAGAAAATATTTCTGTAGAGACTATGAAAAATAATTTCCTTGGTAATTTTTTTGCTCGGTCCCAAACTGGGATGCAAAAATGCACTCAAACCTCAGCTTTTACAGCAGTTTTGCTCACTTGGCTGCCAGAGTGGGAATGCTGGAGCCTGACTGTGCTGCAATGGCCCATCATGCAGTGCTGAGCCTGAGGAGACATTGCAGGACACAGTGGCCTTGGGGACAGCTTTTGGCATGTTCTTATTGAATCAAATCTATAAAAATAAATCCTTGTGTTAGACTGCTGGTTTCACAATAATTCAAATCAAAAAAAAGGCCTGAGCTCCCTCTCCGGTGGTTGCTGCTCTTGCCATGTGATGGGGGAAGATAAATAACAAGGCAATATTTTACTCTTCAGGCTCTGCCACTGGCAAATGCTTCCAAAACGTGCTCTGTGAATTGATGCTGCTGGTGCCAGACTTCCCTGGCAATGCTGGTAATTAATCACTCGGTTTAACAATGAGGAACATTTCGCTGGTCTGATTAGCACCAGGTGAAGTGATCAGCACAATTAATCAGGTGCAGGGAAGGGCTGGCGCTGGATTCAAGCAGAGAAAGTTTGGTTTGAAACCCAACATTTCCTGTGTGTGGTGTGAGAACAGCCTTGGCACCCCAAGTGCTCAGAGCAATGTACCAGCCAAGCATTGTGGGCTGTCCCCTGGCTTGGGAAAGGAGAGCAGGGCAGGATAAAGTGCAAGTGGTGAAAAAAAAAAGTTCCCAAATGTGAAATCAGGTGCGTTGGTCTTGGAATCTGGGATGGCTGGGTGACTCAGATGAACTACCTGTGAGTACCTGTGTTTGCACGTACCTATGGGGAAACCACAGAAAGTTCCCAAAGTACTTCCTAAAAATATGTTCTTTAAAGATACTTTTTTTTTTTTTTGCTGTTTATATTGGCTTCCCACTGCCTGCTCTTTGACTAGGAAGGCTCTAACACACTGGTGAATATTTTATGTGGATCAATCCCTGGCAGTTGCTCTGACAGCCCCGGAGAAGCTGGTTGTACCCATCACTGCAGTGCCAGGTGAAGTGACAGTCCCTCCCACATAGCTCTGCCATCAGTGCCACAGCTTCTGTCCTGTCCTCACCTTTGGAATTCATCCTCTAGCCATGCAGTGCATGTGCAGCTTTTAAATTGCAGCTCCAGGCCCATTTCTGTGTGACAGACGCTCAGGTTTAGGATTTTTAGTGGTTGTAGCTCATTGTGTGTAATTGAACAGCCTCGGGGAAGCACTGTCAGAACCAGGAAGCTCCTGGCAATTTTTTTGGATCTATTGGGGAATTACCACATAAATTTTTCAGATGTTCATGTCATTTATCCATTCCCATAGTGCTGCGTTTCCTTTGGAGAAACATTATGATAAATTACCATCCCGGCAACGGAGAGGGACAGGTTTCCTTTGAACCAAGTGACGTGGGCAGCCTTCAGAGTTGCTGGAAGCAGAACGGCTTGAAAACAATGAGAAATACCTTGAACTGTGCTTATTCTCTTACTTTGTGCTGCCACGAAGACTTTTTGCGTGTTCCCAAATTGCCTCGTCCCGTTCCATGTTCCCCCAAGGCAGCGGGTGAGCACGTTCAGGGTGGGGCAGAACATAACAGCGGTTTCTCAGGCTGAAGTCTCATTATTGATGCTTTCACTGCATAACCAGCGTCTACCGGTTCCCTCTGGAGTAAAAGGGAGGCTGTCCCAGGGACAGCAGCTGCAGAGCCATGGAGCCTTTGTCACCAAGTCACAGAGGAGATCTCAGACACGGACAGGATGATTCATCCAGGTTAAGGCAGGAAACATGTTGTCCTGTGTCAGATCCATCTTACGAATCCCAAGGCAGCTGCTGCTCTTCAGCAGAGCTCGGTGAATCCTTTGCTTAAATTAAACAGTGCCGTGACAGGGGGGACGTAGGCAATCAGCCTCCTTCCCTTTACACTGACTGCTCAGGTTCCTTGCTTCCTCTGTTTGCCTTTTCCAAAGGTAAGGCCAGCCATTAACTTAGTAATTTGTGGGCCCAGCAGACTCAGAGGATCTCAAAGGTTATTGCTCACACAGCCTCGTCTCCCAGTCCTCTGGGACGTGCTCTGTGAAGTGGTGGAAATGGTGCATGATGAGGGAATGCCCTTTGGAAAAGGTTAAGCCTGTTGCCGGTTTATCACACGGCTTGTGAGCAGGGAAGGGGCCGGTGGGAAATCAGAGGGAAGCAGGAGAGCTCTGCTGATGAGCGTGAGCCCCGGCGAGGAGGGGACGCACGTGTGGAATTCGGATGAGCCCTGCCCATGTGGGCAGCCTGCCCTGCCACTCCTTCGTTCCAGCATCGCTCTCCGGGTGAAATGATGCAGAACTCCCTCCTCCGATGTTGTTTTGGAAGAAGCAGCTTCTCCAGCCCTCCCAGCACCGATGGGGTTGTGCTTATTTCAGCTCTGGCCCACTGGAAACCAACCAGCCAAATGCTCTTTATATGTCGGTGGCTGTGCTTGCTTTCGTGTTTGGTTTTTATTTTTCCTGCAGTATCATAGAATCATTAAAGTTGGAAAAGACTTCTGAGATCTTTTCCAACCAGCCTAGAGCACTGAGTGCTACATCCAGTCCTTCCTTGGATGCCTCCAGGCTGGGAACTCCAAACCTCCCTGGGCAGCCCCTTCCACTGCCTGGCCCCCCTTTCCATTGAGAAATTCTTTCTGAACGTGAATGATTCTGCATTTGGAAGGGAAACAGAACACAGCCATAGTCTGGATGACTGTAAGGAACGAGAAAAGGAGCTAATATTTAACTATTAACATTTTATACCTCAGCATTGTAAACTAAATACCTTCGTTATTATTTGTCCCAAGCACCTCCATTACACCAGAATTGGGAAACTGGTTTTGGTCAGTGTTTTTGGATTCATTCTGTTTGTTCCTGGTTCTGCGTGCTTGGTTTCCCTTGGTTTCAGGAGAAGTGAAACCTCCCAACAGCTGACACAAGAAGGGGAAACCTGAACAGGGAAGCCAAGAATTTGCAGCCTCATCAAGGGAGATGAGCTGGGCTCTGTCCCTGCCCCCTGACTGGGAATTCTGCAGGTTCCTTCTCCATGGCTTGCATTGGGAAAGAGCATTCCCACATCTTTTCCAGCTCCCTTACCTGGCACAGCTGAAATGGATGGGGGTAATGAACGTGTGTACAAGCTGGGGACTCAGGAGCTCCAGTGCCTGGGAGCGAGGAAAGCAGAATTAGGCAAGTAAAGAACCTGATTGTTTATCAAGTGATAAAAGGTTGGTGTGAATTGCAGGTGACAGGGGAAATCTGGAGGTCGTGTAGATTTGAACAGGCACATTTGTTCTGATTAAATAAAGAGGAGGGAACAGAATCCTCCTTCAGAAGTATCACAGACTGAGGTTTTTGTCTTGTTTACTGTGATTCCTGGGAGAAATATTTATGGGAATGGTCCCGTGGCTGGAAGGCCCCCACAGTGCTGGTTGTTGCCTCCTTCCCACGTCCTCAAGGAAGGAAGGGATGGCAAAGCAAGGTGACACAGAAAGCCCTTCTCATAAGCTGTGTTTCAATGAATCTGAACCTTCCAGTTTCCTGTGAGGTTTGCTTTCTTCTCTGTAAACTTCTGTTTGTTTTTTAAAATAATTTTTAATTGGGAGTTTTACCAGGTTCATTTCCAAAGCCGGTATTGCTTTTTTCCAATTACAGTTGTTCTTCCTGCAGCCTTTGGAAAACACAATATTTCTGGGCAGGTTTTGGGAGGCATCTCAAAGCAAATTTTGATTAAAGCTCTGAGAACTGAAGCATGTGAGAAGTGTGCTGTTACAGGCGACCTCCCCAAAGTAATCTATTTTTATGAAAAACGTGAATGTGTTCATTTAAACCTTTGCCTTGGGGGCACAAACCTCTCCTGGGAGGGGGAAGGATGCTTCCAGTGGTTTTGACACAGACAGCAGATTCAACCCCCAATTTCTCTTCCTTATGTCCCATCTTGAAGCTCCTGACGTTCCTGTCATTCCTGTCCTGTCAGAATTCCTGCGCAGAATGTAAACTCAGTGATTTCCCAGCCCCAGAGCCCCTTGGAAAATCTCCTGTTGGGTTCGTACAGCCGCTGCTTGGCACCTCCCTCCCGTTCAGGGCTCAGGATTACTGTGGCATTGGCTGAACAGGAAATTCATGGAGGAAAATTAAGCCTCCAGAAGATACAATAATTTAAATAATTGGCAATTTCTTGTGTGTATGTGAGAACATGAGAAATGCGGAGCGTTCATTCACCGTCAGTTCCTCCAGGACCACGTTACAGGTGCAGATGAATTCTTATGAAACAAAGATTCTATTTTCATGCAAATATCCCTCAGTAATAAAATACCCTGGGAATAAAAATGACAGGAAAATGTATGAAGTACAAGCAGAACTGTTTCCAGAGCTGTGTATTTCCCACGAAGCCTGAATAGCTCTTTACACTGTGGGCCGTATTGGGGACAAGGTGCAGGATCAGACTCCAGGAGCAGGGATGGGACAAACACCTGCTGCTCATGGAATCAGGGAATCATTAAGGGGGGTAAAGATGCTGTTTCTGAACTGCAATTTCTGTGCAGAAATGGTCTTTTCTGCTCCCATATTGTACCAAGGAAACCCCTTCATACAGGTTTGGGAAGAGCCTGAACTGCTGCAAAGGGCAGAGGTTTCACAGATTCAAAGGTTTCCTTCCTTCCTTCTATTTAAAATAATGTTAAATTTTTCTATCAAAGCAAAAATCTTTTGGTTGCCAAAGCTGTTAATGAATTCCCAATTCCTTTATTTGTTGTGACCAAGGTGAGAGGAATTTCCCTGGAGTGGCAGCTGGTGGGATGTGGGGCAGGGTTAGCCTGTCCAGGCTCTGGTGGCTCCCATGGCTGGTTCCTGCTCACCAGGGGTGGATCTTCTCTGTCCCTTCCCTTTGGGAATGCCAGGTCCATCTCTCACGCTGCTCTGTGTCCTGCCAGCCTGTTGCAACATTAATAATTTAGTTTTCTATTGTATCTTGGGCCTTCCAAACATGGATTTAAACATTAGATGAGACTAAATTAATCAATGTATAAATTAATTACCAAAAATGACTTCGCCTCAGAGGGTGAAGCAGGGATGGCTGAGAGAGAAACCTAAATGCCAAAATTAAAATCTCGATCAAGTTTTACAAATAATGGATAATTACGGGGCTTTTTTCTTTTCCTTTTTTTTTAATGTTCATATTAAATTGTAATGAATTATTAGATATTTAACTGACATTTATCCAGATAGCCCACAGCAAGTTAGGTAGTGCTTACATGCTGTAATAAATGTCAGCATTTAAAAATTAATTGCTGTGCTATCTAACTTGCTGTGGGCTGTCTTGTTAAATATTAATGGGATGTCTGAAAATATGTTATGAGCTGAAAGGATTATTTGGATATGGGATAGCAGAATTCTGAGGCCTACAGGGGAAAGCTGGGTTTGAGCATCATCAGTTCCTTGGGTTCCCTGCCTGGTGAGGCAGCTCTGGCAGTGCCCTCTCCAGCAGGGATGGGGGGCTCAGAGAGCCCAGGAGTGTGGATGGCTGGGCTGGGGGTGTCTGCTTGGCAAAACTGGGGGAAATCCTTCCTGGGAGGGTGGGGAGGTCCTGACACAGGTTGGGCAGAGAAGCTGTGGCTGCCCCATCCCTGGAAGTGTCCAAGATGGGGTTGGATGGGGCTTGGAGCAACCTGGACTGGTGGAAGGTGTCCCTGCCCATGGCAGGGGGTGGGACTGGATGATCATTAAGGTGCCTTCCAACCCAAACCAGTCTGGGATTCTGTGATCCTTCAGCTCCTCTGATAATGCACTAAGGGAAACCAGTCCTGGCAGAGATTGATCAGCTTCTCAGCAAGGAAGTAGATTATTTTTCCACCGTAGTAAAGAATCAGCTGTGGGTACCCTGGGACCCCACTGGTGTAGGGAGAGCAAAGCGGTTCCCAGCTGACCCGGGTTCTGCCATGCCATAGTCCCAGGGATTGCAGGAATGGGATTCTGAGGAAGGAAATAGCAAAAAAATTGGGAGTTAAGACACGGTTGTGCCTGTTGTACCCTTTTTGAGGACTTGGGAAGCAAAGCCAGTGTTGCTGTTGCACATCTCTCGTCCTCCCCCATCTCCAGGATGGGGCCCTTGTGCGGAGGAGGAGGAGGGGAAGGTCTGAGCATGGCCTTGGCTGTTCCCTGCCAGGAGAAGATGAACATGCAATGGGGAGGGGGAAGGAGGAGGCAGGTCCTGTCCAACATGAGTGCTCATATTTATTATTTATTTTGAGCAAAACGTGCCAAGTGCTTTTCAGAGAACACACACCAGGACATGTGAGGGGTTTAAAGAGCAGCACAAGCACCAAGAGGGAAAAGTCTTTTGCAGCTCAGTGATAAACCAAAGGGATATTTCTGTCCTAACTCAATCTCCCTATCAATAATGCATGCTGGCCGCCCAGAAACACGGAGCAATCAGGAGTTCTCTGTGCCCGTGGTAAACACAATGCATGTTGCTGTAATAGAGCTAAAGACCGTTCCTGGTGACCCTTTCTGTTTCAAGCTAAGAAATGGGCAGTGTTTTCCCAGTCAGCCACTGCTTTAACTCCAATGCTTTGCTATTCCCCAAACGCCAATAAAGCGTTTATAGTGAGTGAAAGCTTCTCCTCGCAGAGGAAAGGCTGCTCCATGGTGATTCCTGCAGCTGCAGAGTTTGGAGCAGTTCAGGTTGGGTGAGCTCAGGGGCTCCTCTCTGCTTTTATTCTGCATCTCTTGTTTTGTCCATGACAAAGTCCAACGAAATTCGAACTCCGTGATCTTGTAGGTCTTTTCCAACTTAAATGATTCCGTGATTCTGTAATTTTGCAGCCTCTGAGACAAAATCCAGCACAATGTGGATTTTCAGTCAGGTGAAGTGTGTGGGTCAGATCTGCGTGGATTTCCATCTCAGAAATAGAAATGGTGGGATTGCTGAAAAGACAGGATTGCTGCAGGAATACCTGCATGAACCCCCTGCCTGCCTTGTGCAGGAGAAGACAGCATGTGTCCTGCACAATTTCTGCCCTTTCCAGCCTCCATCTGTTCCCAACATGCTCTGAAATACCCACGTGAAGCAGAACATCCTCTTCAAACACTGAGCCTGGGTGGTTTTTGTCCAACACACTGACTTGATACAACAGAAAATTAAATTTAAGATGCTTCGGAGGAATTCCCATTTCCTTTCCCCCAAACAGGCCAAGGAATGTGATTTCATTCATCATGTACTCAGTTCAAGGCACCACTTACTGCTGAAGGATTGAGCAAATATAATTTAAGGTTCCACTGTGCATGTGACAGATTTAATTAGCGTACATGGGAGCTCAAAGTTGCTCAGAAAGTATTTGTTTGCATAAAAACAGGCTATGTCTGCAATTTAAACTGGAGTGAAGTAATGCAGTTATGGAGAATTTAATGAGTTGTTGCATAAACACCACCCTGGAAGGGAAATAATATTAGGAAATAAAACTGTCAGTAAAGGCACCCGAATCCAGCCTGCTGACAGTGGCTGTAATTTGTGGTAATACCATTTAGTTAATCTGGGGGAATTACATGTCCGATGGCTCTGGAGTGAGAATCCCTGGAGTTTCCATCTTACGCTTCCCGTATAAACCCCGTTGTCTTGGATAGCCCTGAGCTGCAGTGATGATCCTGGGGGAGTGAACTCTGCTCTTTCTGACTTGGGAAGTTCAGTTGTTACCTGGTACCTCTGGAGGTCACTGTAACAAAGAAAAATACAGATACTGCAAGTGGTTTTAAGGTTTTTATTTGGCTTTTTACTCTGAAAGTTATTTTCTCTGTTACAGCACGTGCATGTGTGAAATCTGACCAATTCATTAATTTCTGTGTGGAAAGTTCTTGATCCTTCAGTCTGTCTTTTTTGTTAACTACAGCAATCCTCGCTGCTGTGCCTCCCCAGTTTGAAGACTTTCCCACTGGTCAGAAAAGGAAGCTCTAACCTGGCATTTCACATCCTGCTGATCTGTGTGGAGCCCCAAAAAGCTCTGGGCTTTCCCTGGAGAGTGAGGAGGGTTTGGTATAATTAATCCTTTCTACACTGATGCCAGAACTGCAACATGGGGTTCTTCAGAGACACAGGTTTAAGTGGGTCTGACAATCTCACAGGTCTCTGCTGCTGACAGTCAAAGAGGCCTGAATTTGGAAAAAAAAATGGAAATATCCCTATACAGAGTATTTGCTTTAATGCTACTATTTAAGACATCTTTTGTTTGGAAGAAAGACGCTGGTGGAGCCATTTCCACTGGTTTCTGTTCAGCAGGTTCTTAGTCCTTGCTGGCAGAGGTGGGTGCTCAGATATCACCAGCCCTTTCACACCGTGCGTTGCGTCTTTATTCCAGGGTAGACAATTGCAGCATCACTCACAAGGTGTTATTCAGGGACTTTCCAGGAGAAATAAGAATTTTTCATCCTGGTGATGTGCAGGATGACCTTCAACTCTGAACACCCCAGAACAGAGTTTGCTGAGCTCTCCCATTGGCGTAAGGAAGCTGCAGGATAAAGCCTGAAGGTTTCTCCCGCTTGGAAGCTTGTGCTCTGCAGTTGTTTATCACCTGAAAAGTACAATGTCTATTCCCTGATATGTCAGGATAGAGACACTATTTTTTGTTTGATGGCTCAGCTTGACTTTTCAATGACTGAAATTTACATCGTGGGGTTTCAATCATCTCAGTTAGTTCTTAGCCAAACTTGAGATGCTTTTGATCACTGCCCATGGGTTAACTGCTCCGAGGAGTCTCAAAACTGTTGGTATTGTTAAACAGACAACATATTTTTCTTTTGATTAGACAGCGAGGCCAGCACGAGTGTCTGCTGTGCAGAGTTATCTGAGCAGCCTTCTCAAGTGCTGGAAGTTTACCCTTGAATATGACAGATATAAACCACCTTTTCTGTGTCTGTGTATCTTTCAGTCAAGTGATTGATCTGCCACATTAGTGCGAGCTCCAGCTTTGTCACCCTGGCACTTGGAGGCTGAGCTATATATTCTGCAAGGGGAGATTGCCAAGGACACTCCTAGGATGGAGTAATCACCAGAAGAAACCTTTGCATCATTTGCAAATATATGAATTTGGTTTGTATACTAACAGGCACAGAATGTCTCTAGCAGAAGTTGTTTTCAAGGACAAGCACAGGGGAAGTGTTCCTGCAAGCCTCAGTCACATCACTTAACATCTCCTCTTCAGTGGGCATTGACTTCTCAGAGTTGCTACCAACCAGCTAGTTAAAAACCTCTGCTAATGTTATTTCAACAGATCTGTAAGGACATACAGGAAGGACACGAGGAACGTGGTAGGATCTGTTTTATAATCTTTCCTTGAATTAATTTTAGAAAACGAATGCAAAAATGATGAAGACACATTGCAGAAGCGGGACAGAGATTGGCAAATCGAATCGTTTGATTCAGGGCGGTGATAATTCCTAATGACAGTAGGCAGGAGAGCAAGGCCCTCTCAATTAGTGCCGATCAGGTGCTACGTGTAGCTTCTGTTCCTTCCAGAGCAGATGTGGGCAGGAGGAAACGCTTCCTTAGGTGTTTGCTGGAGGAGCTGGGTGTTCTCGGTGCACCCTCGTGCAAAAGCAGAGCAGGGGAAAGCCCACCCCGTGTCACTCCTCGGGGCAGGGGGGGTGAGGGGCTGATTTTCCTGAATTTCGAGGCTTTAATCAGCCCTAAGTGTGGAGTAATTTGGTAAGGACAGGCACAGCACAGAGTAAACAGGGTGTGTTCGGTGGGGGGGCGGTAGAGGATGTCCCTTATTTAGCCTTGCAGTCATTCCATGCAAAAAAGAATGAATTAAGCGCTTATAAAGAATTAAAGAAGGGTCTTAAGACCTGTGAAGGTAGGAAATGGGAAATAGCAGATATGATATTAAAAGATTGCTTTTTACAGTGGCATTGGAAAGTGATTTATTTGGAAATGAACACTTAAAGAGGAGCAAAACTTACTGTGGGATAATGGAAGTGGAATTTTGTGTGAGAAGCAGCACTGTGGGACCTGTGAATTGATGAACTGGGGAGGGCAGATCCAGGGCATCCTTCCCTCAGTCCTGCCAATGCAGAGCTTGGTCCCAGCATGACTGGGACATGCTTTCAGGATTTGGGACCTTTCCTCCCTAAGCCTGTTGGTGGCATCGACCTGCGGGGAAATTGCAGATGAAGGTGGGGAAAAAAGTTCCCTGGGAAGTTCAAAAGGCGACTGTCAATGTGCAACTGGGACCAAACCTCTGTTTAATTTGCCTCAAGAGATGAGAAATTCCTTGGTGACATTTAGTTCTATCTCCAGAGGTGGTAGAGGTGAGGGTTTTTGGAGACCACTTCTCTGAAGTGCCGCAGAATAAGTATTCAGTTCTCTTTTCTCCCAAGAGACTCTGGGCATCTTGTTGAAATACCAAGGAGAGAAAGGCAGAAAGACAGAAAAAGGTCATTAGAAAAATTTAAGAAAGTGGCATTTAGCAAGTGTAACGGTGCTGGCCTTCACACTAATTGTGCCTCGGAAAGATCACCAGGAATGGTTTTCAGAGGAATCTCCGAGAAATGTGACAAGTCTCATTTGTCAACAGGCTTTGCTAAGGGGCTGTTAACAGAGTAAAATGGGATGCAACACATCCTTCTTTGTTGCAGGATCGCTGGAGTAAATGAATTCCTTGAAATTACAAAGGAATCATAAACACAAACAGGTTGCATCTCCCAGCTTAATTGTGAGCTGTGTGAAGTGGGGACTTCTTGTCCCCAGCCTGCTCCAGACCTTCTGAAGGAGTGAAAAGCTGGATGTTGCCCGCAGTGAAATCATAGAACGGCCTGGGTTGGGTGGCACCTTAAAGATCATCCAGTTCCAACCCCCCAGATGTGGACAGGGACACCTTCCACTAGACCAGCTTACCCCAAGCTCCGTCCAGCCTGGCCTCGAACATTCCCAGGGATGAGGCAATCTTTGGGAGAGTGGAGATTTGGTGATTCCTGGTTTTTTTTTGTTTGCATTCAGAACAGAGTAACTGTTGAGCTTTTTGAAAAGAAACCCAACAGGTATCAAGAAAATTTAGTTGGTTGGTTGGTTGTTTTCTTTTTTTTTTAAATTGGTGGTTTAGCATGGGCACCGACCCGCACACCCCTGAGTCCAGGCTCCCTATCCTGGGAGGGACATTCCCCTACGGGATTATTCCCTGGTGCTGATGTTCTGACTGGCTGGGAGGAAAGCTTGTTAAGAGGATTTTTCCCAGTTCCTCCAGCTCTCCTCGTTACCCTGTTTGATGTGGGCAGATCTGTATGAAGACAAATGCACCTTCAAGTGCTCAGGAAGTGCCAGGATCTAGGGAGATAATGAATTCAAGTGCTGCCATGGAGCTCGTTCCACCTTCTGATGTGCATGTTTAATTATGTGACAGGTTTTGATAGAAAGTACAATGTTTAAGTGTCTGTATATTCCAAGCATCCGGTTTGATGAACCGATCTTTATGTATTCCTGCCTCATAAATGGCTTTGAATGCACTTCTAACAAGGGACTGGATTAGGCATAATAGGACAGGGACAGCACAGGGAGAATGTTTCAATTGGCATCTAAAAGGCATCAGTTTCTGTGTGGGGTGAGAGTGTGAAAGTGCCTCTTAGAATAACCCGTGGAAAATGCATGAGATGAGTTAAATGTGAACCCAGGAGGAAGGTCTTGAAGATTGTGCTTGCAGCAAAAATGTGATCAATGGGGACAGAGAGCGAAACAATGCGGAGCTGCCAGCGAAGTAGGTCACCCGTTAACGAGGCAGTGACTCACGCAGAGAGGGAGAATTTAATTTTTAAACACCAAATCCTGCTCTGCCTTGAAATAAAATGTATATAGAGATTTAGCAGCTGGCCAAATAAGAGAAAAATATTTTATTTAGGTTTCATTCTACCGTTTGCAGTTTTTATCGCAGTTACTTATGTAATGCTCCCATAACTTTAAAGATTTAAGTGTTGATGAGATGTGAATTCTTTGTGTCGCTGCTGTTACTGCAGCTCAGGGCTCCCGTGAACCAGGAGCTGTTGAGTGATGGTGAGGTGGTTCAGGAATACAGTTGTGCGTCACTTACACTTGAGCTATGGGAAGTTGGTAGATTCGAGTTCTTTGTGTCCCATCTGTTCACAGATGTAATATAAAAATATATGTGTGGGAATGAAAAGCACGAGATACCAAACCATCGATACGTTGCCAGAAAAAGCAGCTGCCATTGGTGTATCCTTTACTCCTTTACTTTTACAGCTCAAAGGCTGCACAAAGTGTGAGTAAAGTTACACACTTTGGGTCAAGGCTTTCCCAACATATCTGCTCTCTATGAACAGCCCATATTTCAACATGTTGCTGTTTCTCCAAGAGCAGCTCTGTGTTCATTCAAATCTCGGCTAAAACCTTCCTGTGGTTGTAATTAGTATTTTGTCTTATTGATTAATGGAGAAAGATCTATAAGGCAAGTCTTAAAATCATTTAGCAGTAAAACACTGTGCGATAATAGTGTCTTTGTAATCCTTTTAATAATGACACAAGGAAGTTATTATTTCTTCTCAGGTGTCCGCACTGGATTTATGTTAATGAGAGGGAAATTCCTTATGGGTCTGTCTGGACATGGGCTCCGCTTCTGGAGTCCCTGAGCTGTGAGCAGCCGAGGCTCAGAGGGTTTAATAATGCTGATAAACCACAAATATATCATATTTAGCCCCACTGTTTTCTCTTGTCTGCTACACCTTTGTGTTAGTGGAAAAAATACCATCCCATTTTCACACCTGTAACTTTTTTCACAGAGTTAATTTTTTTCCTATGGTGTTATTTTTAGTTGTTCTGCCTGCTGATTAGGAGAGAGTCTGAACCAGCCCCTTGGACTGAAGCCACATGTGAGTCTGAGGAGAACAGCCCCGAGCCCTTTGCCAGGATGAACTGCTCCAAAACTGAGGCACTGAGGGCAGGCTGCTCTGCTTTTAGTCACACAATGATATGTCTTGTTATTTTTTGGTCCCAACTGAGCTGAGTTAAGCCGACATCATCCCCTGTTAAGGAGAATATAAAACATCCACGTGAAGCCATGCCCAGATTTAATGGGAATAGCTCTTCCAAGTTGGAGAATTCTAAATTGCAGCCGGTGACTAAAGGTGGAATTTTTGCCATTGTGCTCAGGCTTCTGCATTGAGGTTTTTAAAAGCATCCTTGAGAAATGAGCACACATTTTAGACAATGACCAGAATTCAACCGGCAGGAAAATGTTTTGTGTCCGGAAAATCTTTGAAAAGAGAGATTTGAACCATCCCCAAGTGGCTGAGGTACATGAAGAAATCCTTGAAGGAATGAAACAGGAATCGGGACAATGTTTTAAATAAAAGCACAGTAATTGCCCTCTTCTCATCTGAGAATTGTTTCCCTGGGGAGCCAAATCTGCCTGGGTCTCCTGTTGGAGTGATGATGCTCCTTTGGATCATGGGAAAGGCTAAGACAGGGATTGAAGGAATTGGGGGGGAGGGGGCTCTTTGTGCAGTCACTTCTGGTGGGTGTTTTCACAACTGTCTGCTCCTAGGCGTTGGTCTAAAATAATGAAATGCATATGTATTTTTAGAGGTGATGTGAATTTTGGGATTAATTAAGAATGTAAGTTCCAGGTTCCTTCTTTAGATGTGAGCTCTTATTAATATTTATAAAAAACGATTCCCTATTAATACATTCATAATACATCAGATATGTGGCACTATCAGGTTTAATAGATTTTTTTTTAGACCATCATTGTAGCTGTGAGGATGTTCTCTGTCCTTCTCCGAGTTGAAAGAATATTCATATGGATTTTTTCTCCCAGTGTTTAGACAGGATTTTTCTGAAAAGCCTCCTTTTTAATTACCTTGCCGGTCTATCAATAAAAGGCCGTGGGCAACGTAATTTCAGCAGCGAGTGGCTGTGTGAACTGCAAGCAGAACACTCAAGGAGCAGAATGGCTGCAGGTGTGGATCAGAGCGGATCCAATACCTGGCACTGGTGCCGGGGAATGTGAAATGGATGTGTGGCTCGGGCTGCTCTGGGGGTGAGGAGGGGTTTGGGGACCCCCCTGTAGCTCGGTCCTGTTCTGAGCACGGTGCTAGGGGGGCTCAGCTGTGGCCACACTGCCCCTGTGCCCGCTGTGCACCTGCTGAGGGGCTGCCCTGGGTCACCTGTGCCAGGTCCAGGGGCTGCTGCAGTGGTTGGCACATGTCGCAGAGAGCCTGTGGAGCAGGAGGGGTGTCTGGCTTAAAACATATTTAATTCTAAGTTGTTTTAGACCCCTTATCTGGAAGAGAGGCATGTTTTCGTGGAGGAGAAAGTAGCTTCTGTTTTTAAGTCCTCTGTAGATCTATAGACTCGTGGATTGGAAGTGACCTTAAAGTCATCCTGTTCCACCTCCTTCCATGGGCAGGGACACCTTCCACCAGCCCAGGTTGCTCCAAGCCCCATCCAACCTGGCCTTGGACACTTCCAGGGATGGGACAGCCACAGCTTCTCTGGGCACCCTCTGCCAGGACCTCCCCACCCTCAGAGGGAAGAATTTCTCCCTAATATCTAATCTAAACCTACTCTCTGTCAGTGGGAAGCCGTTCCCTCTTGTCCTGGCGCTCCAGACCCTTTAATAGTCTCTCGCCATCGTTCCTCTAGCCCCTTCAGGCACTGGAAGACCACAATTAGGTCACCCCGGAGCCTTCTCTTCTCCAGGCTGAACAATCCCAATTCTCTCAACCTTTCACCATAGCAGGGGTGCTTCAGGCCTCTGATCATCTTGTGTTTGCCAATAAAGCAGTGAAAGTGCGGGCCTCCTGTCGTGGTTTCCCTACACCTTTGTGCCGGTGGCGTCGGGCTAAACTTCGCCCAGCTCCTTCCTCTGCAGTAATTAGGGTTCCATATTTTTTCTTTCTGAAATCTTTTTAACATTCCTCGTTTCAAAGTTAATTTGCTTTGAGAACAACCCAATTAGAGGTGAATCACTCTCTATATGTGCAAATCTGCACTAATTGCTTTATTTGATCATTTTATATTTATAAGGTAACTGCCTTATTTTCTTTAGGAGGGAGCTCTCGCTGCCTCCCACCTCTGGCAGCTCAAGGTCTTTTCCATTTGTGGGTGGCTGTGAGCAATAAAGAACAATGTTATTACACGGTTGTTCGGAGAATTATGTAATTTGCAAAAGAATCACACCGAGGAGCCATCGGGGGCCGTGCGGGGAGGCTGCGTGGGGGGCTCGGAAGAGCAGCGTGTCCTGTTTGACGTCGTGGGTGGGGAAACTCGGATTGAATCCCCGGTCCGGGAGGTGGGGAGAGGAATTGAGTATTTTGAGGCAGTTGTCTGGCACTGAGGAGAGATCCAGTCCTGTCCCCAGTTACCAGAGTGTTCACACTGAACTTTAACGCACGATCCCGTGCCCTGGGCTGAGTTATTTTTCTGGGTTGAAATAGGTATCTCCTAGTTTGCAGTAAAGATAAAGCAGTAGTTATTATGTGGTTTTTTCACATGAGTTGGGGATTAATTCTGAATTCGTCCACAGTGCTCTTAAAATAAAAATATCTTGAATGCATTTTGCTATTAGCATAGGTTGGCAGGAAGGTTGGTTGACTGCGTACCCATCGTTATCATCCAAATCCATTCCGAAGAGACTGAGTGTGCTGTACAACCAGACTTAGAAACAGAGAAAATCTAAATTGACAGTTTTGAGCAGGGGGGTAAAAGTGAAGCAGAGAGTGGGTAAAATTCTATGTTGAGCAGTGGGAGCAGCTCATACACCAGCTCTGTCAAGGGCCAGGTGACTATGCTAAGTCCCATTTATGTGGCATCAAAAACATCTATTTAAAAAATTGCACAATAAAAGATGATGTAATATTTTGAAGCCTGCTGAAACATTTCACGGGAGAGAAAGTTCTGTTTGGTTTTTTTTTTTCTTAAATTGAATGAATAAATCAATATTTAAGTGAATTTTCTGGCAATATTTACAATGTTGACACTTGAACTCTTGGTTTATTTATAATTCCAAGGATTCTGTAGCCAAATTAGTAATATAAATATTGCCATCTTGTCCCGTTTCAGAGTTGCAGGCAGCACTCTCCCTCCCTAGCAGAATCCCATCTACCAACCAAGCAGCAGGGAAAGAAATTGGCACCAATTCAATTCATTCAGGCTGGAAATAAGATTGAGAGAGAAATACCGTCACCTTAATTCATTATTATTTTCACAATGTGAGTTGTAATCTTTTCATTATCCTCTATGCCAGCCTTAAGATCATTCTCTTCTCCGGGGAGTTTCCACTGTTCCTTGCTGTGTGGCAAGGCTGGAATTCCATGTTCCCAGCCCTGGGGGCATCCAGAGGTGCCCGGTGTCATTTAGAGCCTGGGGAAGGTGCTGTGCTTGTTGTGCCACCTGGCACTGACTAATGTTCCTGTTCCATAGGTGTGTGTTAGATCCAGCTGTTTGCTCATTCCATTATATCTCTGGTAATCATAACTCCAGGCACGGGAAGCCCCCTGGGAGATAAGGTCAGGCCATAAGTGGGTCTTGAAATGTGCTTCCTTTACCACTGGCTGTGTTTGAAATAAGGAGTTTTTGTGAGTAATTTCCAAATCCACCAGACCAAGCAGGCACAGGGTGAGACCCTGGAGCCTGCAGAGCTGGGACAGCTTGAGGAATGTGTTGGGATCTTTGGTTCCTTTGGCTGTGTCCCAATGAAAGCCGCATGTGTGTAACTGGTGGGGGGGGGGGGCTGGGACACAGCAGCATCTGGGAACTGCAGAGCTGTTTTTGGGGGACAGGAATGAGGGGCTCTCAGGGGGATTTTCAGCACCCCTGCGAGTTCTGCCCCAGATCAGTGATCAGGGGCTGGGCTGAGACTGGGCTGGACAGTGGGATGGGGAGCACAGGCTGATCTGTAGGACGGGAGGCTGCAGCAAAGCTCTGGAAATTGCTGTAATAGAGAGGGACAATAAACCAAACCCCTGGGAGGTGCAGGTGGGACAGGTGCCCTGGAGCCACAGGCTGAGACTGTGCAGATGTAGCTCCTGTGATTGCCCTGGGTCTCCACCGACTCCCAGAGCCCTGGCAAACACGGAACTCCTGCATGCTACAGGCTGTAAAAATCCATGATGGGGAATATCTGTGAAAGCATCAATCTTCATGAGCGAGGAGAGGATGGAGCAGGGGAGTCACGAGTGAGTTATCCTGTCACTCCAGACAAATGGAGATAAATCGTGTGACACTGGCTATTTATTTATACACTTTGCTGGGTTTGCATATGGGTGTGAGCAGGAGGAACGGCATCATGTCACACGTGTCACTACTGCTGCGAAGGGCTTTGGCTGGGGTAATTTTGGGTGGTTGTGGCTGTGTATGGTCACAGCAGCCAAAAGATGGGGCTCCGTGGAGGGAGATCAGAGGAGAGCTTTTCCAGGTGGTGCTGTCTGAGCTGGATCCCTTTGTTTCCTGAAGGCCACAGTGCTCTGAAGATTGGAATCTGTAATTTTGACAGCTCTGTATTGTTGGAACAAGGCCATGATGGAGCGTAATCCCCAAAGTTTCGCAGTGGTTGCAGCACAGTCTGACAGAGGGAGTCGAGAAGCTGCAGGATGTGCACCATGCACTTTGCATTGCACATCTTTAGAGATGCAGATTTATTTTCAAATTAACCCTCAGCCCAGTGCAATGCCACTAATCCTTTCACAAAGACATGAACTGCTAATCCAAGCTCTGCGTGGGGCTCACAGTGCTCTGAGCAGCTTCCAGATCCCTTCCCATGTTTATAAGGAAGTTTGTATTATTTGGATCAAGAGTGCCGTTGAAATTGGGAGTGACTTTTGCTACTCTGGAGAGGTTTCCTGCGAGAGAGCTGGTACGAAACCTTCCTTCCAAGCTGCCTGGCTCTGGTGGTTGCCATTATCTTCCATCAATATGCTGATAAACTGTTATCACTAAATTCTCCAGCCTGATAGAAGCTGCACGTGAGTCAGGTATGAAATCCATTACTACCTGTCACACTGCTCGACCTGTGGAAGGAACCCTGGTTTCTCCATTAGACTGTGGTTGGATACCTTTACCTGCTCCTCCTGGAACTCCTGATGGAATCGGAGTAACACAAAATAACGAAGATCAGATAAACTGACACTGAATTTGGGGGGCTGTAGGAGCCTGGATTGCCCCGACTTGATCTTGTTAAGGAACAGGAAGTGTGAGTTACAGTTTAAATGTTTGCTTGTTCAGTGAGTGATCCCATAAGCTGATTTCGTTTGCTAAAAAACAAAATGCTGATTTTTGTTTTGGAATAAATTCAGTGTACAAATGTCATCGCACAGAAAAATATTTACTGTGACCAGTGCAATCGCTTCCCTGACCCTTTTGTCTTTGTAAAATCACCCAGCAAGGCTGCTTTATAATTTACCATTGTTTTATTAATTTTATCTCGGTGTTCTTGCAGCAATCATTCCTGTCACAATCAGGAATTTGTGATTCAAGCCAGCCAGCCAGCCAAAAAAACCCAAACCAGTTTGCAAACACCCTAACCGGGACATTAACCAGCCAGAGCTCAGTGGTGTGTCCCAGCAGATGGGGGAGGTCTTTGGGTGTTGCTGGGGCTCCTGCAGGGACGAGTCACCCCTCAGAGCCCCTGATTTACCCTGAGTGATGCATTAAGGGTCCCATGAGGAGATTGTTAGGAAATGCTGCCTTGGAAAAGAGCGGGGATGGATCCCACTGTCTGTGTAACAAAAGTGCTGCCCCTCCTCTCACACTGCATTGAATATTTCTCTAACATTTCTGGCTGGGGGGTTGGCATGGGGGTGTGTTTTTATTTATTTATTTTATATTCCATGAACACATGGGATGAGACCAAGCTGTATCATTTTCTTCCCACTCCCTGTGTGCAGCCACTGAATTCGTCTTAATTTCCTGCACCAGTGCCCATGGACTGGGAGCTGGTTTCTGCCTCCCCCCGGAGTCAATGATGCTGTTCAGGAGCTCAGGTGATTAAAACAGGCAGATTTCAGCAAGGCACAGAAAAGGGCTTTTTCTCACGTGTATTCTCAGTATAGTCCAGCAAAAAGCTGTGGGATTGTGGATTGCTGCACAGGGCTGGAGGGTGCCTTCAGATGTTTTGGTCTGTCACCACATGGAGACGTGGCAAAGCCAAGCCCTGTGCCTCATCACCCTCACAGAGAGGAATTTTTTCCTAATATACCATCTAAACCTGCTCTGTGTCAGTCTGAAGCCGTTCCCCCTTGTCCGGGCACTACGTGCTCTTGTTAAAAAAAAAATTAATAGAACTAAAGTAAACAAAGAGCGTTTCATGGGCAATTGAAAGGTTGGTACAGATTACATCGTATCATTACTGCTCCTCAAACATCCTTTCCTGGCTTCTTGTTAATCCCCAGAGAAGCCACAAGTGCAGGAGTTGCGTCTCTCCCTCCCCATCCAGCCCCGCGGGGACGGGACTGTCCCTGCTGTAACCAGCCCAACGCTCCTGCCTGCTGCAGGGATTAATTTTTTGTTTATAGAAAAATCCATAAGGTTTGAGTTATCAAAAGCCGTGTGCACTAGTGGGAAGGACACAAAATCAATGCTGAAATATTGCCTTATTTAATGGCTGCTGTAAATAGCTGTGTTATGATTCTTTAGTAGCGGTGAGTTATGACGGGGCAGGAGGGGCTGGTTTGCAGCACAAGCCCGGCCAGCCCACCTGGGGGTAGGAGCTGAGAGGAGTCTGTAAAAGAACAGGGGGAATGGCTTTAAACTGAGACAGCGCAGGTTTAGATTTCAGATTAGGAAGAAACTCTTCCCTGGGAGGTTGGGCAGGCCCTGGCACAGGTTGCCCAGAGAAGCTGTGGCTGCTCCATCCCTGGAAGTGTTCGAGGGCAGATTGGATGGGTCTTGGACCAACCTGGGCTGGTGGAAGGTGTCCCTGCCCATGGCAGGGGGTGGGAAGAGATAGGTTTAAAGTTCCCTTCCAACCCAAACCATTCTAGGATTCTGTGATATCTGAGTTTGACCTCACCCACAGCCTACTCCCACCCCATGGGTGACCTTCCACAGCAGCTGCTTCACAGGGGTTTCCCTTTCCTAGGGGACAACACAGCCCTGGGAAGGAATTTCACAGAATCCCAGAGCGGTTTGGGTAGGAAGGGACCTTAAAAGCTCATCTTGTTCCCCTCTGCTGCCACGGGCAGGGACACCTTCCATTAGCCCAGGTTGCTTCAAGCCCCATCCAACCTGTCCCTGAACAGGGATGAGAATGGGGAACAGGAATGCCCCAGGGATGGGGCATCCACAAATTTCATGGGCAACCTGTGCCAGGGCCTCACATGTTTCTTCTTCCTTTCCCCTTTTTTAAGATATGTTTTAAGAAGCACCACTGAAGCTCATAAATGAGACTTTTAAAACTGTTTAAATACCTATAATTTTTAATGGTTGGTTTCCATGCCATTGGATGCAATTATCTGCAGGAGAAGTTCTTTCTAGAATATATTCAGGTACTTTGGAAAACACTGGCATTTTCCCTCCCTTCTGGAGAGCCCTGAGGTCTGGCTTGGGGTTACTGGGGTAACCCAGCTGTGTTTCCAGCACCAAAAGTAATTGCTGTGGGTGAAAAAAAAAAATATATTCCAGGATGCCTTTCTTGAAAGTCAGAAGGAATTAGAAAATCCTGTTCTGCGTCACTCCTTGAAGGTCAGGCAGGCATTGCTCAGTCCAATCACATGTGCAAACTCTGGCGTCTGAGGGCTCACAGAAGCTGATAAAGAGTTTTCCCTGAAGTCCTGCTGCAGCCAGTGGGGTAGTGCGGCATCACCTCCGTCAATATTTAACTCTGGGTCAATACAGCTTGATGTTTGGCTTAACAGAACTTAATATCTGTCGAATGTCAGCAAAGTTCTTGCAACTGCAGGAGCTGCTTAGTTCTGGGGAAAGGGGTTCTGGGCCGAGCAGCCACAGAGGTGGGGGTCTCCTGCTCCTCAGGTGGCAGGAAGGAGACCCAGCTCTCTGCTCCCAGGTGAGGGCTGTGAGTGGATCCACCCCAAGTGACAGGGATGCAAACCCAGAATGAGTTACTGGGGCTGTGCTGGGAAGAAGGAGCTGAATACTGGGGGATGAGCCATCACTGATGCACAGCCCGAGTCACCAGGCAGGGCTAAAGCTCAAGGAGCAGCAGCTTCTCCAGTCAGCCTCATCTGTCCCTTTCCGTGTGAGCTGCTGGGGCTCATGGAGCTCCACTGGGCACAGAAGAAGCACAGGACAGAAGCATGGAATGGTTTGGGATGGAAGGGACCTTTAAAGCTCATCCAGTTCTAACCAGAGGCAGGGACAGCTCCCACCAGACCAGGTTGCTCTAGAAGAGGTTTTCTGTTTCTCTCATTGCCTTGGGGGTACTGCTGGCTTTTGGATGGTTTTTTGTTCCAGTTAGGATTCCTTGTGAGTCCCTGCCCAATGCCTTGAGGCTGCTGGCAGCTGCAGGAAGGACATCACTGCCCCTCCATCCTCCCCTCAAGCCTGTCCCCTCCTTCCCACCCCTCTCTTTGGGCAGCAGTTTAGCCAGTGACAGGGGTTTCTTATTATTATGGTTTTAATATTCATGACACATGCAAATTAGGGAAAAAGGTAATCGTCCCAATTAACACTAAATAGGTTTTTCTCACACATCTTGAGTAATTTGATGCTTCTGCTTATCTCATAAAAAGTTTCCTGGTGGAACTGCCTATGACTCGATGCTCATACAAGAGCCTGCTGAGCCTTGGTAATTAAGCTATGATTAGCCAGCTATAAATACACGGGGTGGAATTCAACATTGCACTCGCAGGGCACCCAGAGATAATAAAGTGATCAGATCAGTGAGCACCTCAGGTACATCAGTAGTGGTGAGAAAAAGCTTGCACTGTTAATGGCAGGTCAGTGGCTGTGGGTCAGTTCCTGTGGGCTCTGAGCTGTGCTTGAGTGCTGGTCTGAGGCTGTTGCTGGTTGATGACTTCCACCGAGAGCTTGGCTTCCTGCCCCACCAGCATTTCTTCATGGAAAGGGTGGTCAGGAATTGGAAGGGGTGGTCAGGAATTGGAAGGGGCTGCCCAGGGAGGTGGTGGAATCCCCATCCCTGGAGGTATTCAAGGAATGACTGGACATGACATTCAGTGCTCTGGTCTGGTTGACAAGGTGGGGATTGGTCACAAGGTGGATTCCATGGTCATGGAGGGCTTTTCTGTTACCTCTGTGAACGGGAGAGTGGTGGTGAGTTGGCTTTGTGAGGGGTTAACTCCCCGAGCCCCTCTGACCCTGGGGATTTGGGCTCTGGAGGTGTGTGATGAGGGGTCCAATGAGTGAGATCATCCTGCCATCCAGGACGGAGCTGGGCGTCAAACCAAGAGCCATGAGGTTGTGTTCATTCAGCCAGAGACATGACACATCTTGTGGCCTCTGGACTCAACTGCAGCTGTTTGTAATGTCAGGGGATTGCTCTCGAGTGAATTACAGCTGATACTTCATCACACACATTATTCGGGTAGAGAATGAACTGGAGGAAGCTGGGACAACTCGGAGAAGAAAGCGAGCTGACAGTTCCTGAGCGAATGATTCATTATTCACTCAGCTCTGGCTGCTTAGTGCAACTGCCCCGATTCCTGAACAAAAGTTGGCTCGTTTCAAACCCTGCTGCATTCCCATTTCTCTGCTGTGACCTGACCTGACAGCTGAAATGCTCATGAACACACTTATCTTGTGAATTAGAAGTTCTGTCAAACCTGATTCTGTGAACCACTCACAGGAAATTCGTATCAGCTGCTAATTTCCATCCCCTTACATCTCAAATACCATTTGTGAGCTTTCTAACTCAATGCTATTTCAGATTTAAAAGCACTTCAGGAAAACAACGTGGGATTATTTGGCAGAAGGCAGTTGTCTAAAGCACTGTCAGAACAAGCACTTTCTCTTTAGCAGCCTCTTTCCTCACCATTACAGCTCCTGCTGGGGCTGGTACAGACTTGGCCCCTTTGGACCTGGCACTGGGGAAACAACGTGCACAAAATCCCGATGATCTTGTAGAGTTTGACATACTGTACTGGAAATGTTCCAGTGGTGTGGATGGGGAAGCAAATGGAGAACTCCGAAACTCTAGAAGATTGCTCAAGAGCAAAGGGTTGGGTGCAAAGAAGGCCAGCACCAGAAAGGGAATGGCAGAGCCCATGTCCATCTGAGGGGAGAAAGAGAGATGGAACAGAAAGCAATGAACAAGTTTAGGCAAGATCAGAACTGAACAACATATCCACAAAGAGGATCCCAAACAAAATTCAGGGAAAGGAAAAGAACGATTCAGACAGGGGCCTGCACCGTGGACTGTGATGTGTGGGCAGATGTGGCGTTTTCCATGCCAGCCCTGCAAATGAGTGTGAATACCTGCGAGCAGTGAGATCCAAGCTGCCAGCAGAAGACTTCCCGCAGAGGGCTGTGAGTGCATCCCACGTCATCCAACAACTCGCTCGCTGTTCTAGCCTGAGGCAGCGTCAGAATAACCACAGAGAGCACTAGCAGGCGTTAGCTTTGGCTTGGGCTGTTTGGCACAAAGCACCGTGTCCCTGTACGTGCTTATTCAGGCTGGAAGGAGAGATGGAAACGTTCCCTTTCATTGCTGATTTCTCCATCTGTTTTCTGTCTCTCTTTGTTCGCCTGCAGCGCTGCGTGGGTGCTCGTCAGAGAAGGGCGTTCCAGAGCCCTTGCACAGTTTTCTTGGTAAACATGATTTGATAGTCACTTCAAGCGGGGCTTTTGCAGTGTTCTCACATTTCATTCCTTTATGCTCTGCCAATCCAGCCTAGTCCTGCTGCTCCTTTTGTCCCTCTGCTATTCCAGCCCGACCCTGCCCTCCCCTGCCTTCCATGAATGCACCGAGAAGTATTTTTTTTCTAATCTAAAGCTGCCCAGTTTTTATGTGTAGCTGTAAGTGGGTCCATTAGTGCTGGTCAGAGGAAAGCTGAAGAACATTTGGCAGATAATTGGGCCTGGGTCTATCAGAAGGTCCTGATGCAGAGCCCGCAGCACTCTGTACCGGCGGAACATCTGTGTAAATAGCTCTGCAGCTGAGGCTTCGTTAGAACTGCCCATCATGACAGTCCTCTTAAAGCTCTCAACACACCAGGGACTCCTCTGGATCTACCCAAAATAGCAGCTCTCCACTTTGCCAACCCTGTGCTGAATCTGGGGTTGTCTCACTTAAATGTTCCTGGCTGTAGGCACGACCTGAGCCTTTTGTTGGGATGTGCTGAGCTATCAAAGTCTCTCTCTTCACAGCTCTCCTTAGTACTGGAAGAGGTGGGGCTGGGAATGGTACCCAGCTGTGTTCCTGAGCTGAGTGTATGATTTTCCAGCCACATCTGGAAAGGGGCAGATGTGTAACTGGATGTAAATGGTCATCTGTCACAGTGAGAATGTCTTTTTCAGTAGGATTATCTTTGACAAGAGGTGTACCTTGGGATGAGGAGACAGCATGTGTTTGTGTAGTGTTTGTGGAACTGAGCGACAGTCAGATGAAATCCCTGGCTCTTTCTCCGGCTCTGTTCAAACTCTGCTCATTCTCAGCCTGGCACGTCCATACAGCTGTTCTGGGGCTCCTCACCACTGTCTCATGCCTGACCCTGATTTCCCCATGAGTTTTCCAGCTGTGCCTGTGGTCAGCTCAGCTGCTGCTCTGTGCTTGGACCTGAGGCTGGCTTGGGATACTTGTCCATGGTCTAACGCTCACGGCAGGTCAGGATGTACCTCAAGAACCAATGTAGGATTTATTTAAGTGACTGTCAGGGGATCACAGCCTTCTCTGCACCAAGAAAATTAACCTTCCATGGGTTTCTTAAAAACATTTAACAGTGAGAGAAGATGCAGAATGGAACAGAGCTGATGGAAGCCCTGAGGCCTCTCTGCATCTCTTGTATGGAACACAGTGAGTTCCTTCTGGGTCTCCATGCCCCGTCTGTTACAGCCTGGCCATGCCAAACTGTCCTTGATCTTCCAAAGGCATCAGGTCTCACACTGACCCACCGGCTGGGTTGTTCTGCTGTTATCTGTACTCCTGCCCTCTCCACAAACACAGGGCAGTGAGCTGTGCTGATGGATCTCGCTCCCCTGTCCATCATCAAGCACTGCATGTGCTCCTGGTGTTATCCAGGGCTGCGGAGAGGAGCCGTGGCCTCCCAGCCCCGCTGGGTAATCCCTAAGGGACGTTATTTAAGGTTATTGTTGCACCGCTTGAGTTAAAGTCAGAGGACGCTGTTGGCTTGCTCTGGGATGCGGCTGGTGCTGTGCAGGATGAGTACCCGCTGAGGATGATGCTGTGCAGGGTGAATACCAGAGCAGGGAGTTTTCAGACATGCAGATCTGTTTTGTGGATCATCATCTGTTCCTTCTGTGTGCTACTTAAACTGGCTGTTGTTATGCAAATCCCGTAATGTATTTAGGAGTGCTCTCCAGAGATTTCAAATGGCATCTCATCTGGTTAGCAGATCCATTCTGCAAGAGACCTGGGTAATGTGTTCAGCTGAAGATGAGATATTGGTATTTTATGCATTTGACTAACGACAGAAGCTGTTTTATCCCATTCACCAAGTATTACATCGCTCTGACTGACCTAAAACCCGTGTAACTGCCAGGAAGAAGAATAAACACACAAATAATGTGAACAAGCACGTTCAACATATTTACAGCTCTCGAGAGTGTGTTGGAATCACTGCAAACAGGAAACTTGCCTGTTCTCCTGAGTTAAGCAAGAGCCTGGACCTGGAAGAGAAAGCCAGGAGCGATCCCTGGTGCTCTTCCCTTCCCGAGCTAATCCATCCTTGATGTCCAGCCCGGCTGGCAGCACAGTCTTCTCATTCCTGACCCCGACAGCAGTTCCCAAACTTTGGGCTGGAGTTTCTCACCAGGGAATCACATCCAGGATATGCTGAAGTGCTGGACGTCCTGCTCAGCATCTCGAAACCATTTCTCTCCATCTTCACAGCTGAACTTGCTCAGGTTTTGCCTTAAACTGTGTGTTAGTGCTCAGGGCTGGTCCCAAGGCAGTGGATTTAGTTGTTACTGGTTTGATTTGCAAACAGGGAGGTTTTTTCTGGTACTGTGCCCATTGATGAGAGCTCCATGCCTGGGCTCCTTCCCGATGTCCTCCTGACTGTCCACTACCTCCTTCGTGGGCTGTGGGATGTCCAACAGGAAACAGATGCCTGTTTATCCTGTGGTCAATTAACACAATTATTTTCTTTCAAATAAGTGCTTTTATTTTATTGGCTGAACTTAAAACTGCACATATCCACTTGGAATGTTCCACCAAACCCTCTCATTTCTAGCCCAAATGACAACCCAGACTCTTTGACCAACTGGTACTTTAGTTTCTGTTAGTTGATACAAATGTTTCTGATTCTTCTTTTTAGTGCTGCGTTAGAATTGTTTTGAGGGAAATTAACACAAAAGTATGCCATTGAAATAAAAAATGTTAATTGAAAAAGTTTTGGCTCTAAAATTAAATTTAAAAGGCAAATGTCTTCAACAAAGCAGAATGAGCGCTTGAATAATTTTGATGTACATGAAACACTTTATCAAATGAATCTTTTGTTTAAAGTCTATATATATATATAATAACATTCATAATTGTGTATTCTGGAAGTGCAGGGTTTGGTGGAGTTCTTGCTCCTGGTTCCATGGGACATGGTGTGACTTTGAGATGGCATGGAAGGGACAGAAGGAACCTCGTTCCCTTCCCCACCATCTGGTCCATGCCCCTCCTACCCCAGAACTGTCCCACGTGCACTGTAATGTTCCTTGTCAGATGACAGATTTCGGGGAGCTTTAGTAATTAGGAACTCCACTCTCATCAAGGAAAATAATTAGCGTGAATGCACGTGGTTTACTAAGGCAGCTCAATTAAAGAGAGTAACAGGCTTTTTACAGCAACAAAGGAGGGACTAAGCAGGCCTTGGTGAGTAAATAAAGCTGTAATCAGTGTGATTAATTTAAAGTCTCAGGAAAGCACGAATTGGATTGATATTCCAAAAGTCTCATGTGTCCCATGGGATGTCAAAAGAAATCATTCCACATTTTAGGGAGAACATGAGGCCTCGTTAATTGTGAACAAGAAGAAGTAAAACCTGACAAATGCAATTTGCTATAAATTTCTACTGGAACACAGATTTTGGCAAGTGTTTTCACAGGGTTCCTAAAGACAAATCATCGTCTATTCCCTGGCTAAAACAAATCAAAGAAAGATTTACGAATGGACTGGCTGGCATTTTAACCAGGATTCCTAAAAACCTCCTTCACCTGCACTTTTTTTTGCCCTGGCACTGTCACGGGGCCCCACCTGTGCTGTTTCTGTTGCTCAAGAAATTGGTGCTACCGGTATTGCAGCTTCTACACCTGAAATCTGGCTTTTCTCCATAGTTAATTTTGGGATACAACAAACCCGAAACAGCTGGACAAGCGCTTGGACTGTAAATCACAACCAGCTTTAATTTAGTTCATATTCTACTGGTGACTGATGGCTTTATGACTCTTTACTGCACTTCATAATAATTTAAAGCAGATATTTAGTACATCTATAAAATCTCTTTCACAAGCTTCTGGGGAAAGGAAAGCGTATAAATACTCTCCAGGATTGTTGTTGACAAATTAATCTACAAAATAAGTAATTCCTGGGGGTGGAGGAGTTACTGAACTCCTTTGCTTACAGGGAACCTCTGTTTCTGGGGGTTTCTTAGTTTTCTCTGATTAAAACCAGACAGGCTTGATGCTGAAATTAGTCCTTGAACGTGGGAAACATCCTGATAATATCGTATCAATCCTAAACCAGACAATTGCTGGAGCTCCTTTTGCTGCAGAACACACGGATTTTATAAGTGTTGATAAGTGTTTTTCATCCTTTCTCATTTCTCTAGTGTTTCCAGCACGCTCAACTCTTCTCCTCAGTATGTTTCACTGGAAAAAAGAAAAATCATTTGAGTGCCTTATAATTGATGGCTTCCATGAGGATTTAATCAGTGGGGAAGCACCTCGGATTGCTGGGTGCTTCCCTTTGGACAAGGCAGGGCATTGCAGGGAGGTTCTGAGCGGTTCAGTGCAAATCCAGCAGCCTCCTCTGTTC
This sequence comes from Sclerurus mexicanus, assembly GCA_013396755.1. NCBI lineage: Eukaryota > Metazoa > Chordata > Aves > Passeriformes > Furnariidae > Sclerurus > Sclerurus mexicanus. The sequence continues at coordinate 201,639 of VWZF01001858.1, forward strand.
CCCTGCCCTCACCAAGCAGTGAAACCCTGGTGCACCCAGCCAGGTAACAGAGGTGAAACCTCCTCCTTGAAATCCAGCTTGGGTTCTGCTCATTCCGTCATTTTTCTCAGGGTTCCCACTTGCTAAATGAGGTAAAATTGTGCCTCTGCTGATGAAAACAAACACTCTGGCGCCCCGTGCGCTGTGTCAGCCTGCTGTGGCACCCCGGGGAGAGACGTGGTGTTCAGAGCAGACATCTGAGCAGGGAGAAGCAAAACAGACCCTAATTGAAAATGCAGCTTGGATAAAGAGGGTCCTGGTGTGGTCCTGGCACCACCAGAGACACAGAAATCCAGAGGGTGCGTGTCCAGAGACAGGAGTGATGGTACATGGCAGGGCTTGGGCGTCCACTGGAGAGCCTCCGGTCAGAGCAAGGTCAGTCCTCTGTGGGAAACCTGGCGAAAACTTGCAGAAGACGCAGAATTCTGGATTCTCATTCTAAAATTGATGAGGCTGTTACTTCGTAGTGTTGCCAGGACTGGAAGTGGCTCTTGGGAACAGCCTGGAGATGTGGATACGCAGCATCCCCGCGCTCCTGAAAACAGCCCCTCTCCAGCTCGAGAGGGAATTTCAGTTTGTAATTCTTCAGGTTTTTGATTATTCCTCCCAATTCCCAGGAGTATTATGAATTATTTTCAAATTTAATTTGAGTGTTTCTGTGAACCTTGCCCATGAACTGTGCAGTAACTTGTAATGGGAAAGGAAGCACAGCAGGGGAAGAACCTTTCCATAAATAAATGCTGAATGCTGGGGAGCACCTGCAGCAGGAATGAAAAACCAGAGGTGATGGGGCTATTTCAGAAAGTTCAAATTCCACCCAACCTCTCTGCAGCAGAGGAAAATGCTGTTTCAATTCCTCCCGTGCTGTTCATTTGCACTGGAGAAGGATCAGTGTTTGCATTCGGTTCTCCAAAGTTTTGATAACCTCATTTCCCCCGGGGGAGTTTTTGGGCAGGATAATGTATAGCCCCGTGTTGTATGTTCCGAATTCCATTTGCAAGAGATCAGGATTTTACTGCCAGAGCAGCATTTAAAAATTGCTCTCTCTTTTCTTGACTTTGTGGGAATTTACAACCCCCAGAGTGGAAAGAAAAGGATTTTTTTGGTAAGATGCAGGCTTGATTTTTATTTATTAGTTTTGATGGGAACCTTTACCCCGTGGATGTATCTTACTAGTTACAAATAGAAGTTACTGGAAACGCCTGACTCCTTCCTGTGGTGGTGCTGGAGCTGGAGCTGGAGCTGGGCGTGGGGACGGTCCCCTGGCACAGAAAGGCTGTTCTGGAGCTGCAGCCACACATCTGTACCAACATCTGCTGCTCTGAGTGCAGGCCACCAGCATCGCCACACAGGCAGCTCCAGAGGCAGCTCCAAAGGCAAGCGCTCAGCTTTCCATAAAAATAGCGCTTCTTTGAGGTGTTTCAAGTCTTTTCCTTTATTCCATCGTTGAGCTGCTGCTGGGGCAGCCAAGTATTGTGCTCAGGTACCTGCCTGCAGCTTCCTTTCCAATGGTAGTGCCGTGCCTTCAGATCCCTGCTGCACCTCCTGCTCATCCCGGCGTCCTGGTGGTCCCCTGTTCATCTGCTCCTGCAGGTGGATGAGGAGTCCCAGAAGCTGGAACAACCTCCTCCTTTCTCCTCTCAAGGCTTTTTGCCCCAAGTGCTCCCTTGGTGGTGCCCTGTTCTCTGTGACACCTGATTTCAGGGAGCGGGTGGTCTCCAGGTGCTGGCAGGGTTGGGAAGCCTGGAGCTGTGAGCAGACACGGTCTGGTGTCTGCTGGGTTCCTTCTCCAGGCCAGATCCCCGCTGAGGGGTGTCCTGGTGCTCCCACCACTGCTGGTCAGCTCCCTGCTGGGCTCTGCCTCCGGCTTGGAACGTGCATCAACTTGCCCACTGAGTTTTCCTCTTGTTCTTTATTCACCCGAGCATCTCTCGGCGTGTCTCCTGCTCACTGGTTTCCTGAAGGATTGAGGCGTTGATGCAGATTGGGGGAATTATTCCTGGGATAGCAGTTTGGGCTGTTCCACTCCAGCTCAGCTGTGGGCTGAGATCCTTTAGATGCACGCCTTCCTTTTCTGAAGCGTTAACAAAGAAATTCACTAATTGCTAACTGCTGCTAATTAATCCTCTCTATGGTTTCTCATGTTTATGAGCAGATGAAGTAGAACTTTCCCTCCTTAATGACTTGAGAATATTTAATGTTGTGTGATTTGTTACATGATCACATTTCAAACTTTCCAGTTACCAAAGTCCTCAGTAATTAACTGATATCCCTGTGGTGTCTGGTAACTGTACTGGTTTTCTTGTCCTGCTTTACCCCATGTCATATGGTATTTTCATGTCATATGGCAAATTAACTCCAATTTCCATATTTTTCTCTGAACAGTTTGAGAGTCATAGTCCCTGCGAGGCTGCTTTCAGAGCTCTCTCTGCCCACATGGGTGACCTTTTAAGAAGTCTTTGGTCCAGCCTTTCTCCCCCATAAGCTCTGTTCTAACTCAGCCATGGAATAGCAGCACTGGCTCCACAAATATCAAACTTATTGCACCTTGGTAGCAACACAAGATAAATGGATCTTCCGTCTGGGAGCAATGACAGTGTGAAACGCCTTGTCCTGCCTCCACTTCCTTAATTTGGCAGGTCTTTGGTAGTTTATATAATCTGGCAGAGATCCTCTGTCTAAACCACGTCCAGCATTTCATGCAATGAACTTAATGGACTTTTCCACCTTGGAACAGGTGAATTCTTTTGGAGCAGCTGGTCTGGTTTATTGATGGGCTCGTTAGAGCTCTGCCACCAGCCCAGGAGGGACTTCGTACATGTCCCAGTGTGTGACACAAACTGGGCATTTCCAGATGATCCTGCTTAAAGCTTGGGGAGCCCCAATGGTTGGGATTGCAGGAGTGGAGTCCTGGGAGATGGAACCAGGGTGCAGGAAAGCCAGAAGGCAGGTCTGCCTGTGGCAGAGCAGTGTGCTGAGCCCTGGCTGGCGGGCAGGAATGCTGCTCCACAGCTTTCTGTGGGATCTGTGTCTTTTTGGGGTGAGGGATTGTGTGGAGACGCTGAGCTGTGGGTCTGAGGGGCTGCAGAGCCCTGCCAGGAAAAGTGGCATTTCTCTCACTGCTGCAGTTGGAGGAAATCTAAACAATTTCAGGTTGTTTTTAAATTTTCTTTGGAGGCTTTGTAATGAAAATGATTCCCCCCAAAGCAAGAACATTGCCCTTTCCACCCAGCTCTGTTGTTTACTTCATCCATCATCCTTGCTCGGGAGCTCATTTCACAGGAGTGCCCTGACAGCTTGCTTGGGTGTGAAAATTGAGATTTCGGTTCTTGTCCTTGTCTACAGAAGTCACCTGGACTGTGTCCATTGGTGAACTGGCCCAGACTGTCTCATCAGGCCTCAATTTTCAGGGGCATTCAAATTCCAGCTTTATTTTCTGGGACTATTCTGCAGCATCCACCCCAATCATAGTGTGATCGAAAACATTCAGGATTGCAGAATTGCTCACGGGGCCTTTCTAAAAGCCTCAAGAGAGTGGGAACAAACTCGAAAGGTTTCCAAATCTGGTATTGAACATTCATGGTCATTTAAATAGTTCTTTAAGTCCCAGTTGGAGCACTGGGACCCACTGAACAACACTGTCTTTGCAGCTGAGCCTGGAGGAGATGAGAGGGAGAGGAAAAGGCTCGTGCAGCTGGTCTGGAAGGGCTGGGTCCTCTAAGCAGCATTGAGATCACAGTCTTTACGAAAAACGTGGGGTTGTGTTTACGTGAGCAGGTGCCAGAGGCTGCTCTGTCCAAGCTGCCCCTAAACCCAACGCACCCACGGCGTGCACTGAGAATCCTCTTGGAAATAAATGACTGAAACCACCAGCGAGTGAGTCAGCCCTCAGAATCTCAGACGGTTTTGTTTGTGTTATTTTCATTTGCCTGGGTAATCGAATTTGTTGGAATTAGGGGTTTGTGTAGATAATAACATTTTCTCCCCCTCTGGCAGGGGAGCAGGCTGCAGTGAATGCCGATGTGCGAGTGCTGCATTGATTGGAATAAACTGGCCCTCGATAGCATCAATTACCCACTCCTGATGGATGGCTGTGTGCTGGCTGCCAGCTTTGGATCGCACAGGATCAGCCACCATTTCTCTCCGCTAGAAATGCTCCGAAGAAAGTGTAACTCCACCGCCGGTGGGGATCTGTGCACGTGGAGGGGACCCCTCGGCGATGCTGGGGACCACGACACCCTGGTACCCCATTAGAACCCACGGTCCCTGGGCAATGGCAGCCGGGCCACCCATCCATCAGCGGGGCTGGTTATGTTGCAGATCATCAGGGAACCAGAATTCCTGCTCAAATACGTACTACCCCGATGGTATTACCTATTGTAGCTGCGTGATCCGCAGGATGGATTGGGATTAGCGTTGCAGTAACCCCTGGCTACTCCAGCCTCTCTAACGCTCTCTGAACTAAAGGAATCTGTGTTTGTGTGTCCCCACTCTCTGCTCCCATCCGAGGAGACAAGAGTGACAAAGCCATTAACTCGCAGCACATTCGTTAATGTGGCATAAGCAGCTAAAGAAGATGTATTTATACTCCTTCATTTGCAGTTGATAATCTCAAGAGTGAGAACTGGTAATAAATTCCCTCTCTGGGGCTCCTTCTCTCCAGCCCCGCCACAGAGGGGAAGAGCAGCTCATTTGCATGAGATAATGAAACTGCAGTGAAATAGTAAAATTGCAAAGCAACTTTGTTTTAATAATGACAGATGCTTCTTTAACACTTTAATTATGTCCCCCAAGCTGTTCTAGCAAGGCCACAGAAAGGGAGAGCAGTATTCCTGAAATACTGGGAATAAAAGTCATTCCCTTTTCACAATGTCTGCAATCCCAAACTATTCTCCTTTGCTCTAATGAAAGCATTTGGCTTTTTCCTAGCTCAGGGAATGTCTGTTTTGAGTCCTGACAGAGAACAGGTGAGTGTTCCCACACAGGTCACCTCCCAGAGGTGGGGTGGTGTGGGCTGCAGGTTCTGGGGCCCTGGGAACTGGCATTCCTTGTGCTTTCCTATGGGAATTGTAAAAATGGTGCTGATCTCCATGGTTAACAACACCCTCTGTGACAACAGTGTCAGCACCAGCCTCAACTTCCCAGAGCAAAACTCGCTGTCAAGGTGCTGCAGACACTTTGCTATAAAAAAAGCAGTGAATGGTGCATCCAACAAAGCATGGGGAGCAAGATAAACACATTAATGGTAAAAAAGCCATTATGTGAGTACACAGCATGCATGGAAAACAGGGAGAGAGATTCTGGGCAGCAGGGGAGGATGAAAACAAGCCAACTAGTGCTGAAGGATAAAATGCCTGAGAGGGTGGGATGGTTTGTGTCTGAAATATTTCTGCAACACATTTTTGGTGTTTACTGCAGTGATTCTCTCACCCTATGCTCTGCTGTGTGCCCCCTTTCCTCCTCTAATGGTGCCCTTTTCCCTTCTGCTGGGGAGGGTGCTCTGGTTCCTTCTGCCCCCCTTTCATGCCCACGAAGAGATGCCTCTCTGCTCCTGCTTCTGCTCTCAGCCTGTGCAGTCTCTGGGCTGGGAGGTGTTACCCGTGTCACAATCCCTTTGCTAATTTACGACAACCATTTCAAGGCACATTATATCCAGAGCCCATATGTTATTTCACCGCTGCCAGAAGAGTTCTTGTTTACTAAGCTGATGCTTTCAGTGGCGCTCAGAGTGTGCTAAATAGCACCATCCATACTACTTAAAATAAAAGGTGTCAGCACCTTGTCTGCCCCTGCAAATTGCTTGGCGCTCTCAGCTCTGAAATGTCCCTGTGACACCTCCAGCTCAGCTGCTCCATCCCCTTGCTCCAGCACCAGGGCCTGATCCTGCTCCAGCCCTGACCCATCTCCTGTTGTCTAAAGACCCTCTTGGTGTGCTCCTTCTCTCCTTTGTGAGCAGTTCTCAGGCACCACGGAGGGTGCAACAGGAAGGGGGTCAGTTTGGGGCAGGATAATGTACTTTTAATGCTCTTAATGCCTGGAGAGGCTGAGGGAAGCCAGGGCCACGTGTCCACAGCTGCTGGTGCTGTTCACCTCCAGCAGAAGAACAGCTCCACATGGGGTGTGCAGAGCCCACACAGAGTCTGTCCCTGTCACCCAGTGCAGTTCCACCCCCGGCGTGTTTCCAGTGTAGTCTTGTGCTGTCCTGGTGCTGATGTGACACCTCTACTGATGGACCAGGCTCCTGCTCTCCTCCCCTTCCTTTCCCAGGACAATGTCTTTCAGTTTTTTGGTGTCTTCTGCGTTGTTTCTTTGCCTGTTTACCCTAGCACAGGTCTCCAAGCCACCTGCCCTGCTTTTTCTAGTTAGAAGCATAACATTAGTATACAACTCCAGTCCCATGGCTGGTTGGGTATTTCAGTTTCTGGCAGGAAATACCAGATGCAGAAGTTGCACAGAAATTCTTGAAGAAAAAAGTCACCAAATTCTTCCAAATGTCACAATCCAGTTTGGATCCCGGCTGGGTGTCTGGACAAAAGGAAACCTGCCCTGAGCAGAGACCATCTTTCTGCCCAACCCACCCCAGAGGGCACTGGAGGAGATGCTGGATTTCCCGCTGCCCTCGTTCCCTCTGTTCCACCTCCAAATTCCCATTTAGGGAATCAAGTGTATTTTACTTAAGAAAACATTCAGGTCCAGACTTGCCCGAGTCCTTCCTGAGTGGCAAGGATTTAGTTTGGGGAGGAGGAAGGAGTTTGCGTTCGTAGACGGCGGGCACAGGGATGCATTGGAGTGCTGACCTCCAGGGTCAGGAAAACACCTGCTTGCAGACGTGCAATCACTGCTTTGAAATGGGATTTTGCTGGAAGAAATCCAGGTTAAAAATTGTTCTCCGCTGAGCTGGAAATCTAAAATGTCTGAAGGTGCCTGGATGGAAGCACGGGGTGGGAGAATGGGCAGACGCCCCCACCGTTTCCTCATTTCCCCCCTTTTTTTTTGCCCAGAGGGATTAATTGGTGCTCAAAGGGAACCGCACTGCTGTTTTATGAGCGAAATCTGTTGTCTCATTAATTATTCATTCGTGGGTGATTGGCAGCTTCAAGGCGGTGGGTCACAGTCGGTAAAGGGTGAGCTGCTGACTGACAAGGTTAATTGCTGCCTCGCGTTATTGCTGATAACGATTTATGTTGACAATTCCTGGTATTCCTGGCGCAGCCGGAGGTTTGTCACGCAGGGTCAGCCCTGTCCTGCCCCTCTGTCCTCGGCAGCCGTTCCCTGGGCACGTGGGAAGGGACTTTGTTCCCAGAGCAGGTCTCTCTCATGCTAAGTGATGCAGAAGAAGCTTTGCAAAGGCATCGGTTCCTTTTCCCTTTTTTCTCCTTCTTCTTTTTGCCGTGTTTTCTGCATATAGATCAGGGTTCGGAGCATTAGAAGTGAGGCTGGGCTTGGCTTTGCTGGTCCCCCCTCGGCGCGAGCGTCAAAGCTGCGGTTTTCTGGGGGCTCAAGTGAATAGAGATGAGAAAGATTTTTGAGGGTGACCCTCAAAACCAATTGAAATGGGAAGGAATTGTCTTTGTGTCTCGGCGTGCAGGGTGGGCTGTGCTGCTGAAGCCCAGAGCCACCCCCGGGGCTGTGCCTCTGCGGTGGGGTTTGCTCTGTCGGAGCTGGACGGGCAAAGATCCGACGACGTCTCCACTCCCAGCCCAGAAACCACAGACGTTTCCTCCCTGCCTCCACATAATAAAGCAGAGTCGTAAAGATTTCAGACTAATAAACGTTGGCCTTTAGGGTGCTCTCAACTTTTATCGGGCTAATAAGATTTTTGACTTACATGGAAGGCAAGAGGTAAACAGAGCTTTTATGAACCCGGCATCCTCGCCGGGGCTCTCGGGCTCCGGCACCACTCTGTGATGAAAAGCTCAGGCAGCCTCTGGGCAAACCACAGTGGGAGAGAGTTCCCGTGGACGGGTTTTCATGGAATATCTGGGCTTAATTACCTGTCTGGTATCAAAGAGTCGTAGGTGTGCAAGGGCAGGGAGAGCTGCACCGTCTGAGCTTTGCTGTCTCTGTGCTCCCTCTGACTGAAACTGGGACATTTCCCTCCCTCTCCGTGGATTACACCTCAGCCCCTTGTCACCACTTCCAAACGTGCCCCAATCCCCTCGCTGAGCAGCACCAGCAGCAATCACCAGCCCAGGTGATCGGGTTCAGCTGGGAATTGGTTTTATCATCACTGGCTTTTATGGCTGATAAAGTTGGGGGTGCCACTAAACAGTGAGTTTAGGGATAAAGTTTGTACGAGAAGGAAGGGAGTTGTTAAATATAAACAGGCATAAACTTAAATATTTTCTAGAAATTATTTATTTAAAATTTAAAACCATATTACTTCATACAGCAAACTGTGCACTTTGATATATCACAGTGTCTTAAAAAGGAAAATAATCAGAATTTTTTCTTTTTTTTTTTTTTAATTTTTTCTTTTTTGGAAATTGTATTTACATCAGCCTAGAATGATCAGCAAGTAACACAGTTACTATGAAACCAAAATTGTTACAAAATGTTTACAAAAAACTATATTCATAGAAATTCTGCATGTCCACAAAGGAAAATCCCCTGAATGTCACGGAGACCATTTTTTCCTTTTTCCCACTCTTTTATGTTTGTTTTTTTTTTCTTTTTCTTTTTTTGTCTTTTTTTTTGAGAAACATGTCAAAGTCGGGTACAGAGCAGAGGGCTTGCGATGCCGATGCCTGGGAATGCTCCTGCCCTGCCAGTCCTGAGCACCCCCAGGGACTGTCGCACCCCGCAGGACGTGCTGGAGTCTCCGGGGTGAGCACTGGGTGACCACTGAGATCCACAGGGTCCCTTTGCTGTGACCTTTCCAAAGCCCCCCGTGCTGGCACCCAGCTGAATCCTGCTGCCAGCGGCCCCACCGAGGGGGAGCAGTGGGTGCCCAGAGCTGGAGCTGGTGCCTCTTTGCATATTCCGTCTCTCCGTGGGTCTGTCCCCTCGACATCAGACCCAACACACGCTGTTGGTTGACTCCAACAGAAAATCCACCCCGGGAAAGCTGCTGGCTGTCCCTGCTCTGTCTCACAGGAGAGCTGGAGGGGAAAAAGCAAGTGATAAGGGGACGGTGAGCCAAGGTGACAACAGTTTAGATGCAGTTCAATAGCCCAAACCTGCTTTTTCTGTATTTCCTCCTGTATTTCTGTATTTTTCTGTATTTCCTTCTCACTTTTCCAGTCCCTCTGCCCTAGTGAAGAAAGGAACCGAGTTAATCGGCGTTTGGAAGTCAGATGATTTTTAAGATGTGAGTCATCACCACTAGTCCCAACCAGGTCACAGACCAGCAGAAGGCTTTGAGGCTTTGTCGTCAGGTCTGCCCCTTCCCAAGTCTCCCAACACATGGCTGCGAGGTGTTGGGCTCCTCCTCTGGGATTAACACACATGGCTTTGGGCTCCTGGGATGAGAAGCACACAGGGAAGGCTCTGCATGAACCCTCCTGGGTGAGCTGCCCCGTGGGAAGGCTGAGACCATCCCATGTCCCCTCAGGTCACAGTGAGCGGGGCCCAGGGAAGGGCTGGGGACCTGGCAGCTCCTTTGTGTTGTTTTGGGTGGTGCAGAATGTTCCCTTGTTGGTGGGTGTCAAATGTTTTAGTGACCAAAATTTCAACATAAAACCGTAATATAGGTGCAGGAATTCAGCTGCTGTTCGTGGCTAATTTAGGGGTGTAGGAGGGAAGGAAAAGGTTAATCTGCAGGGCTTGGTCTGGCAGGCAGTGACACCAGTAATTCCAGATGCTCACTTGTCACTGGGACGTTTGTGAGTCAAATCAAATCAGGCTGGTGTCAAAGAGGAATAAATGGAGTTTGTGGTATTAGCAATATTTATTTATGTTTTTAAAAAAATCTGCCAAGAAGCAAAATGAATGCTGTTTTCTGTGGTGTTTTACTCTCTGGATATTTAAAGCCAGTTTCAGGCTTTGTTTTAATCTGCTTTAATCGTAAAAATCTCTTTCTAAAAGCTTAGGAATCTGCAAAGAAAACATGAAATCTGCTACTATGACAAGCCTAAGGATTTTCAAAGGAATACAGAAAGCATGTCATGGGCTTAGAGAAGCTGCCCCACATTTCAGTATGTCCTCTGCTCTAGGTAATTGGTCAGCAAACTATTAGGAATCTGATGCTCACTTCATTGGCAGCTTTCACCCCCAATTTTTCATGGGTTTCATGAGAAGGTGAAAATGAACGTTGAATTCTTTGCATATCTTTACTTGAGTCAAAGTATGACAAATCACCTGGTTTTGTCTGGGGTCACTCTGTTGCTTCTTTATGTCACAGAAAAAGCAAAACAAGGACAAACTGTGTTCCATGCTGGGGCGGGGGAGCAGCTCTTCCCCCCTCCAGCTAATCTGCTAATTCCGCTCGGCTCGAGACAACCTTCCCGACCGAGCGTGGAGAGGAACAGGTGGGGAAAAATCCGAAATCAGCTACAGACAGGTTTGTTCCTTTGGGCGAGGATAAACTCTCCAGAACGGCTGTGTGGCTCGGGGAGGGCAAACGGGGTCAGTTCAGTGGCTGCTTTCTGGCTGCTCCATGCCTGCCCTGTCTGCCCTCCACACAGGCGGGGTCCTGCAGGTCACTGCCCCCCTTGCCTGTGCAGGAGGAGGAGGTTGCTGTTTTCTACACCACCGCTGTTGACATCAGAGCTTTTAAGCACCTTTGCGTCTCCTGTGTGACATTCTGGGTTCCCACGGGCAGAGGCATTTCTGTTTAACTTTGTGAGTGGATCCGGAGTGTCCCGCTGGCCCCCGGGAGCTGAGGGATGTTTACTCGAGTGTTACTTTAGGTCAGCAGAGGGGTCTTTGGTAATTCTGCCTAAATTCATCTGCGGGACCAACCTTCTGGGTTAAGCAACTGGAAAAGAAGAAGACAGTTCATGGAAGATTTCCTAAAAACATTTTAGTGTGTGTTTGCGTAAATCCCTTGGAGAGGCAGACCAAGGGGCAGCAGTTCATGGTTGGAGGAGGGACACCAGGCTTGGCACTGGCATTGCTGCTTGTCCCATGACAGTGCTGGCACTGCAGGCTGGGACTCATCTTTCAGGTCTGTGATGCCATGGAGAGCGTTTAATCCTAAACCAGCCCCACAGTCTCCTCCTGATCTGGAGCTGTCAGTGCTGCCGAATTTCATGGAAATCGGTACTTTTGGCTCTTGGAAGCAGCTCTGCTCACACCGCTGTCGGAGCCCATGGGCTCAGCTGCTTCCTGCGCTTCTCTGTGGGAGAGACTGAGCTTTGTGGGAAGAGTGAAGAAGGAGCTGAGGACCTGGAGATCATGGTGTCACCCTGGGCTCGAGCTGGAGCTTGGCACAGGGCGTGTGGGTGGTGTCACTGGGAGATGCAGGAGGTCCCTGGCCAGGGGTTTGGCTCTGTTCAGGCTCACTCACCCCTTCCCACTCAGCTGTCCTGGATCTGCTGAGGAACGTGTGTTGCCTTCTCCCACCATGCTCCCACGGGGATGTCCAGCTCTGGATGGCCACAGCCAGCACAGCCACGAGGTGACGGACCACCACGAGCTGCTTGGAGAGCAGGCACAGCCTCGGTGCTTCCCAGATGCCTCTCCCCTTCCCAGACAGTGTATCCAAAATGTGCAGTAAGTGTTGATGTGGACCAGGTGCTCACACCTGACCAAGTGTTCCTGTTTATTGCCGTGCTGAGGGAGCCGTGCTCGGGGCTCCTCCTCACCCGCTCGGGAGCAGGTTGGCTCAATTCTGCTTCACCTCCACGTGTTTTCAGTGTGTAAACATCAGACTCCTGGGTGGTGGCTGGATTCCATGAGGCCTGGAGGATCGAAGCGTTCAAAAAATAAAGAAAGGAAAAGTAACAAAACCAAAAGCAAAAAGCCCCAAGACCCGCGTTACTGTCCGTGCTTGGAGGTTGTGGCTCCTCTGCTGTGATGGATGCAGCCGGGTTGCAAAGGCCTTGTTCTTGAAGTGAACAAACCAGGCGCTTTTTTCTGTTTTTTTCCTTTTTTTTCTTGTTTTTTTTTTTTTCATCCTCTTTTCCCTAGTTAAGAACGCATCCAGCCTTCTCTGCCGCAATTCCTTCCCTCCCACCCCCTCCCTGTTCCCATTCCCTAGGGAAACACGGGTGCCAATCCAGTGTTGCAGGTCATGTTGTCCTTGCCGGGCAGCCGTCGGTCGTTGAAGGTGTGCATGTTGATCACCGCGTCCGTCTTCACCATCACGGGGGGCTGGGGCTTGTGCTTGACCCGGCGCTGGCAGGTGAGGGACAGCCGGATCTCATCGGCCATGGCGCTGCAGAAGGAGCGCTGGGGACAGCAGGGACAAAAGGCTCTGTTATTCCCACGTGAGCAGCGGGGCTGGGGTGGCTCTGAGGAGGGCAAGCGTGGGATTTGGGCTGTTTAAGGCACGGGCTGTGCTCAGCAGGACCGCAGGGGTGCGTGGGCACCTGGCTGGCCCCTCTCTCTCGGCAAGGACTGTACCTTTGATGCGCAAAGGCACAGTGGGAAGAGGCTGCCGTGTGACTGATCCCTGCGCGGGGCTGGGAAGGGTCTGGCTCCCTCGGTGCTGGGAGTCAAAAGCCATCAGATCCTGCTGGGCCTGCCAGTGGGCAGCTTTCCCTCCTCTGTCTGGTCCATCACAAGGGCAGCTCCCTTTGATTTCTGGCCATGTGCACAAAGGCACATTCCACTTACGGTACTCAAGGAAGAGGGAAGAACATAAAAGCAGTTCTGTTGTGTGCTGAGCACTGATCAGCCACTGTGGGCTGGACAGGCTGGGTCTATGAGGATGGTGAAGAGTTGATAAGACAGTGTGAGTCTTCCCTTTAGGTCCTGACTTGTTCCTTGGGGCTCTTTGAATGGGAGTGGGGAGAAGCGTGTACATTTTGCCTGGAATGCAATGAGATTGTGTGTGATGGTGGTGAGTGACGGAACTCAGCTCAATAAGGTCTCTCCCAGGACCTCTGTCCGTATTTTCATGACTTACATGTCAGCTTGCTCAAAACTACCCTGCCACTGATTCCTGGTCTGGTTGCTGCAGCAGCAGATGACCCTGATCAGGGCAGACGTGACTTTTCCCCCTGGAGGGACAGATCAATGAGCCTCAGGGGATGGTGGCTTGGCAGTGCTGGATCTCTGCCCCCTCCCTGCCTGTCTCTGGGGTCAGCGTGTGGGACCCCCCATAGCTGGGCTAAGGGGGTGTAGGGGGGCAGCAATCCATACCTGCTCGCGCTCCGCCGTTTTGCGCAGCTTGTAGATGAACTCCACCATGGCCACGAAGACGGACAGCACCAGCCCTGCTGCCAGCACAATGAAGATCCCCCCGATGTTCTGGATGCCCAGAGCACTGGCCTCCTTGTTCTCATCCTCGGGGCAGCCGTTCCCTCGCCACCACTTCTCCTTCATGACGTGCAGCTTGTCCTCTTCCTGGAGCTGGAGGATGGCGATGGTGATCTTGTCCCTGTACGGTGACCCTGGGGAGGGGAGCACCATTACACACAGTGGGAAGGTGGGACAAAAATCCCACCAAACAGGAAAGGTGCTTGTGTTAAGCAGGGCAGCTCAGACCTCTCTTTAGCAGGCAGTGTAAGCTTTGGTATTTGAAAATTTACTGTTGGGAGTGGATTATCTTAATCACCTCTGTTGTGTTTGTGGGAACCAGCCCCCACCTTGGGGTACCTGCAGAACCCCCCGCTGTCACTTACCCATGGGCGTCCCAATCCCGTAGCCTTTGGTGTCGATGATCCCCCCAATCTGGGTGAGGTTGCAGTTCCTCTGGGTGATGTACTCGATGGTGGTGGACTCCATCAGCAGGGCGTAATCGGCCGTGAGGGTTCGCTGGATCCCCTCCTCGTTGTTTTTAACCAGTGCTGTGGGTTTGCTGCTCATGAAAGCCCACATTTTTTCAAAGGTGGAAATTTTGGATTTCTGGAAAAATGATATCCCGCAGCCCCAAAACAAGAATGAATCCTCAATTTGATGAAGCTTGATATCTTTCTAGTAAATAATCATAATAACAACAACAACAATAATAATAGCAGTTGAGGACAGGTCACACAATGGAGCTACCACCCATTTGACCTTGTCTTAAATACCTCTGTACTTTCACTGCTCCGCATTGTTTGGTTTCACGTTGCCATAATAAGACACAAAGGTTCCAGCATGTCCTGCTGTGCAGGTGCTTCCCGTCCTTAGGTGGAACTGAACCCTTTCCTGGCTTCAGCCAGGTGCAGCAAGACCCTGCAGACACTCCTCATGTCACAGGCAGACCTGCTTAATGTATTAAGTTTCCTAACCAGGATTTGTTTACCCTTGAGAGAACAGAGAGGGTTTTGGAGGACATGGTTTTCTCTGTTACACACACTCTACGATATTTTTGTCTTTCCTCAAGCATGGCAAGGAAATATGTCTTTTCTGAGATATGTGCAACTGCCAAATAGATTTAACGTATCCACGTAAACAGAGGCATAGAGATATTCAAGATTGTCTTACGGCTAAAAATAAACATGGATATTCTTTCACTATCAGCAGACGTTCTGTTGTAAAGGGAGGAATATGTTTTCTAGCTTGCTATTCATGTGAATGGTTTCTTTTCTTCTAGAAAATGTGTTGGGTGAGAAGAAATATGGTTCTTTTACGTCTTGCCATAATATTTGAAATGTACCATTTATCTACGAGCACCTTCTGAGTTGTCTCTGTCACTTGTCACAAAAGTCACAGAATCACAGAATCCCAGAATGGTTTGGGTTGGGAGACACCTTAAAACTCATCCAATTCCACCCCCCTGGGCAGGGACATCTCCCACTAGCCCAGGCTGTTGGTCAGAACTGGCTTTAGTTTTGGAAGAGTCCTAGGACAGGCAGAGCAGTGTCATCTTGCCATGCCCCCTTGCTGGTTCCAGTGCTCCCGTGGGTCAGTGCAGCTCCCTCAGACCAGCTCTGTTCCTCCAGCGGGCTCTGGAACAGCACCTGGATATCGAGGCTTGTGTTCCCACTGCTGCCTTCTCCCTTATGCACCATTCTGCTTTTCTGCCCAAGTCCTTGTTTTCCCTTGATCTCTTTTTGCTTTCTTATTTCATCAGAGGCAGCTTAGTCAGCCAAACCTCCTCCTCCACCACACTCCCCACCGAGGCTGGAGCTGGCTGATAATTTGGAGGGCTGATAAGTCCTTGTGCTTTGTCTTGAACAAGGGTGGCTGCTCAGCAGCCGCAGCAACTCAGACGCTGCGACTTCAGCTGTCGTTTTTCTCCCTGCGTGTCTCTGTCCTTCCATGAGGAAGCAGGAGATGGAGCCCCAGTCCTGCCCAACTCCTGCTGCCACAGCTCCCCCTCATTTTTTCAGTATCACCCAAAACATGCCAGCATAGATTGTCCTGATAAAGCCACTATAATTAATGGTGAATTAGCTAAAAGTCCCAGGTTATTAATGCTTTGTATTCCAAATGTTTTGCCCATCCGCTTCCTTTTTTTTCCAGCAAGTTTAGCAAAAGTTGAACAAAAGATCAGCATCCCAAACCTGGGTAGTGCAGTGCTGTTCAAACAAAGGCCGTTCCTCTGCCTTTAACCCTGTGGGCCCCTTCTCCTGACCAAAATATCCACAGGGTCATTTCTCCTCAATTAAAGCTCGTGCTCATTATAATCCATTTGATGAATGTGCAGTAGTGGATGTGCCGGAGCAAACTTCATTCAAGAGGCAGGATAATCTCCCTCACTTGAAAATCTGGACCAGTGCCTGTAAGGTAGATTTGTGGCATCTATCAAACCTCAAAGAGCAGCAAGAAATATAGCCTCCAAAAGAATTATTAAATATCTGTGCATTACAAAGGGTAATTGAAATGAATCTCATGCTCAGCTGGCTGATAAGGACTTGTTTAACATTTATATAGTCCAAATCAGAAGCCTCTGGGTTCCCTGGCTCTCCCTTTCCCTCCTTCTCTTCTTGCCTTTAATGCTCCTTGGGTGATGACACAGAGCTCTTAACATCAGTGTTCTCCCAGTTTAGAGCATAGAGCAGAATAAACTGGCAAAAAATCAATAGGCTGCATT
The DNA here is from genome assembly GCA_013396755.1 of Sclerurus mexicanus. NCBI lineage: Eukaryota > Metazoa > Chordata > Aves > Passeriformes > Furnariidae > Sclerurus > Sclerurus mexicanus. Next base: position 217,747 of record VWZF01001858.1, read on the forward strand.
TAGTGAAGCAAATGGGACTTGCACGAGGCACTGGAGCTCTTCAGGCAACTGAAATTACATGAGACAGGGCTCCCTGGAAGAGAAAAACCACTTTTCTCTTCACCTCCTAAATCACTGCTCCTGACCAGCTTGAAAGGAATTAATTGTTTGGGAATGCCAGGAAGAGCCGGGATTTCTCAGTGCTGGCTGTGCTGCTTCAAGCCCAGCTCTGGGCACCCCAGGGCTGAGCCCCACTCCAGCTGGGGCTCACCTGGGTGAGGGCTGGCCATGAGGATGGAGCTGCTGGTCAGCTGCTGGTCAGCTGCTGGTCACTGCTCCCTCCAGCCTAATGAACAGCTGGGACAGAGATCTGGACACAGGGCTTGGGTTGTGTCCCACTCCTGCCCACACCTCTCCCTTATGCTCATGAGTGGAGCTTCTCCTTGATTTATTCCGGATAAATAACCCCAGAATCTGGTCTGCTGTGCTCTGCATCTTAATCACCCTGTGTTAGTGCTAAATGAGATGTGTGTGTGAAAGCTGAGTGCCAGCCCCTCCGAACGCAGCGACACCGAGAACGCCTCGGAGTTCATTCTTCAGAGTCACAGCTCAGAAGCCACCTTTAATAACCAGTGCTGCAGGGCCAGCCACCCAAATCAATTAATGGAATCGTTTAGAGGAGCCCCTAGGAGGCATCTTGCCAAGACATATACGCTTTTTTATCAGCCAAATTGGCAAGAAAGGAACTTTCAGGCTTAAGATTTTCAATTCCAGCCTGTATGAAAAAATAAATTGATTTTCACCAACTTGAAGATACTCTCACTCTTGAGGATTTAACATTTCTGAACAAGTGTACACACACTCACTCAAACACCCGGGTTCCAACTGCACGTGCAACCTGGCGATGGTTCAGAGAGGCAGCATCCTCTACAGGATGGGAAGGATTTCTGGCATGAGTTATAATGAACTCTAGACGCTGTTCCTAAATTAACTGATCTTTGCTTATTCCTGTAACTCAGTCTTCACTGCCAGGGAATATATAGCTTCTCAAAAGTTCTTTTCATGAAGTCAAAATCTGCCAATACAGTCGGTAAAACGCTCTCTTCTGCTTCCTGTTTGCCGTGGTCAGTTAGTTTGGCTGCACAGGGAAAACCTTGTGGGAGCCAGATCCCTCACCACGGGGCTGCCCCAGAGGTGTCTCTTGGCTCTGTTCTGTCAGGACCTTCTGTGATGTCCCCAGCGAGCTCTGCACGAACCCTCAGGCAGCCTGAACACAGACAGAACTGGTCAGCGCTTGGGGAACCACGTCAGGGAACAGCGTGCAAGGCATCTGCCTTCCTCTTCCTCCTGTTATCCATTGCGCCCTAAGATCAGCTCCCAGGATGGTGCTCTCCTCCTGCAGCCTGAGATGAGATCCACGGGACTGTGGTGGGCACTGTCAGAGGGGCTGCAGCGCCCAGGTGTGCTCAGGGGGTCGGTGGGTGCAGTTTGCAGCTGATTTAACACGAGCAGTGGAGAAGTGAGTTCCTAACGTGAGGGGAACGACTTTGGGGAACAGCCATACCAGGAGCCAGGCAGCAGTTTGGGCCAAGTCCTAGTGGATAATCCAAAGAGCAGGTGAGATCCTCATTTGTGTGCTGCCCATCAGCCTTTTGTCCCAGCAGTGACAGAGCATTCAGAGCTGCAGGAGTGCTCGATCTCCAGGTCTCCAGGGGCTTTCCAGGAGCCAGGGCTGCAGGTGTGGGCTGTGTCTGCTGGTGCCCCCCTTCAGCAGAGGAAGGGGAGGGGAGCCATGTGCACTTTGCTGTTCCTCCAGTTCCACCCATCCGAGGGAATGCAGGTCCTCAGCTGACTCCCAGTGCCCGGTGCTCTGTCCCCCAGAGCTCTGTGTGGTGTGACAGGTGTCCCCATGGAGGTGGCGCTGCCAGAGCGGAACCAAAACCACTGTGGGAATTGCCCGGGCATTGTCAGAGACCTTGCTGGGAGTGGCAGAAATCCTGACTCTCCTGTGTCCCTCTGTACACGAAGGAAAAGTGAGCAGAGCATCCCACACGGGTGCTCCCACTGCTCCGGTAATGGAAACGCTTGTCAGAGGGGACATCCCTGAGAATTCATCTCCATACAACAATGATAATAAAACAGGAAAAGGAAAATACACTGCATCAATAAACCCTGCCAGGGCCGTTAGAAGCCTGAAGTACGATTCTGATTGATAATGATATGAAGCAATAAATATGCTATGTCCTGATGACTGTTAAAAGAGACAGTTTCCTTTTATTCCCATATAAAACTCGGCTTGGAAAGCATAGTTGAAGCACAGCCCGTCTTTCCCTGCTGGCTGTTCCAGGTTTATATGGCTCTGGAAGGTACCCCCATGCATCCAGCCATGCCACGGACAGAACCCAAGGACCAGCTCCATGGTGGGAGGCAAATGGACCCACAGTAGTAACTGGGCATTCCCAGAATTCATTAAAGGTCAGACCAACCCCGCCCTGGTTCTTTACCAACCTCTGCTGCTGCCTGTCACAGTAAGGATGGAGATTCAGGAAGGGCAGTGGCTCCTCAGCTGGGTCAGAGCCAAGAGTTGTGGGAGAACACAGTTCTTTCCTATTAAAATCGAGCACGTTGGCTTCCTTTAATGAGTCTTGGCAATTAAACTGTTCAAGCCTCCTTAAGCTGGGGTACCCTGTGCCTGCTCAAATATTGCAGCACCAGGTACAACCTGCTTGGTAAAGCCTGAACTGTGTTTGTCACACGTATTTCCTTCTGCATTAGGATGATGGAGGAGAAAAGAGTGTGTCCCAGTGGAGGTGTGGGGAAGCCAGTCTCATTCCTGAGCCAAAAGGTGGAATCTGTCTGTGTTCCTCTTGCCTTGCCAGGGCGATAATTCCTTAATCACCCCTCGTTTCTATCCCTTTATTCTCTCTCTTTTTAAAACTGGGTTTTTACAGGCCATCAGTGGTTTTAAAGGTCTTTTTACATCTCTGAATTTCTTTCTGTTTTTGAGGCAACAGTGGAATCTGACTGACTTCTGAATTTAATTAGGTTTTAAATAGAAGAAGTTAATGCAATGTGATTGTGAAGCACTGGTGGTGTTACCTTGCCCTGGATCTTAGAGGTTAATAAAACTGGACTGTATTGATACGAATACCTGAAGGACAAGAAAGATATTTCAGCTGTAAAAAATACTGGTCAGGGAGGGTACTTTGCAACATCTGTCCAGCTGTGGGCTTCATTTTTGCTCCCCTCTGTCCCTGAAGTCTGGATGGATCAGCCTTGGGGGTTTCTGTGGGGCTGTGCTGGCAGAGACAGGGAAGGAGCTGGATGGGTCAGATGTGGAAATTGGGAATATGCTTTAGGGAACCTAAGACTTTTCTGTAGGGCTTTAACACGAGCTACATCTGTCCTGTTGTGCCTGGTATGTGCTTAGTTTTAGGGTGTCTGGGCCAGTATTGGGTACATCCTCCAAAGCTGCTAAAATTAGTGTGATTTTGTAACTCTGACTTCAATTAGCAACAGGGAGGGAGGATTTGGCCTTGATGGGACTCAGGAAAGCTACACTGTCAGTCTGGGCAAGATGTGAGACTGACAGAACCTGTGTGTCAGGAGCAGCAGTGGTGGCTTGGGAGGCTTTTTGTCTTTGGATCTTTGTTCTCACTCCTGTTGGCCTCGGCGTGTTGCATCTCTGCCTGGAAGGCAGAAAGCCTCTGCCTGGTCTCACCTTGAAGAAGGTCATGGTAGCTCCATCCTTCACTGCTCCATACTCTATTTTTGTCTGCTTTGCCAAGTCATCTGCCGAGTCGATGGGGGATTCCATCCTCTCCACTGTCAGGAAGGCGGCAAGGTTGGCCGTGTAGGACGAGATGATAATTAGGGTGAAGAACCACCATATGCCACCAATGATCCGTGTAGACAGGGCTTTGGGCATCAGCTCTGAGCCTGTAGTGGGAGAGAGGAAGAGGGGGAGAGGAAATAGAGGGAAAGGACCTGTTTTATATATACATATGTACATTATACCCATGCATATATATATATATATATATATATGTAGGATTAAGTTTCACTGTCGAAACTGTAACAGCTATGGAATTACAGCCAACTGGTTTTGAGGCAAATTATCCAGACATCTTGCATGGGAGGACATCATTGGGATTTTGTAGCATTTGCAGAAAAACCCTCTCCCTTGATTGCTGACCTTGGGTACGGTGCCCAATTTACAGGAAACATCCAAACTGAAGTAATTAACTGGGCTGCTTTTATGAGATTTAAATAGCAAGCTATTTATGAACTTTTATGAGTGTTTTGTTCTGCCATTTAGAAAGTGCTTTGCTTTTATACAGATTATTTTCAAAGGACTCACTCTGGGGAGTGTGTTCAAATACACAAGGTTTAAAAAAAAAATCAAACAGCGAGAGAAAGGAGCTATCAGGGTCCAGAGCTTTGAATGCCAGATAGAAGTGGGGAAGCAGGAGATGTTACAGCATAAAAGGTGTAGTGGGTCTGGAATGACTTTTACTGAGCAGACATGAAAGGCTAAATGGGTTGTGCTATTTTTGTAATCGCCCAAAACACCTTTTAAAGCCAGGCAAGAGCTTTGGGTTTGAAACAGCTGTGCTCAGAGGATTTATCATCCTGGAATGTGCAACAAAGATTGGGCTTTGCAAAGCAACTTTAGGCAGCATGGCATCAAAGCAGAGCATGGGGTGTATCTTTGCTCCTCTCTGAGTGCAGCAAGGAGGCACCGGGAAGAGGAGGAGCCCTGGATGTGAGGATGCTTTGGTTCTCCTCAAGATCCTGCTTTTTCCCTGTTCCAGCTCCTGCTCTTTGATGCATTGGATGCTGTGACATCAGTCTGCCTTTGAAATATTTTTCTTCTTAGATGCAGAATTGAGTTAAAAAGAATACAGCTCTTTTCATTTATCAGCATCTGATAAGAGGATGATTCATCCTGCTAAACCATCTTGCTGGGAACTGTCACAGTCCATGAGGGCAGCCGAGATCCAGGAGGAATCTCTATTAGAGGCAGGAGCTCTGTGCCTGCCACCAAACCGATGCTGTGCTTCTTTTGCTCTCTGGGTGTAACTACTGGTACATGGTAAATTAAAGTGTGACAAATGTTTGACATTTTCCACTTATTTCTATTCCTAGGTTTTCTTCAATTAGATCACAGCTGAATTTTGTTCCTTATTCAGAGCTGCTCCCAAGCTCCCCCCCCCGATGCCTTCTGAACAGATTTACTCTGTTCATTCCATCTCTCTGTATTCCACTTGCTCTATTCCATGCACGCACATGAATGTAATCCCATCCACACCCCATTTCTAAGTCCCTGTTGTTGTGGTGTCTCTGAAAATGACACCGAGAATGGTCCCCTCACGTGGTGGCTGCTGGGCAGAGGCTCCCAGGATAGCTCCTCATCAGGAGTGTCGGGCCTGGAATGACCAGGGTGGGGGAAAAATAGTGACAGAGCAGAGGGCAAGACACCCTGTCTGCTGGGAAAGTTGTTTTAGAACAGAGCGAGCCAGGACAGTGATCCTGAAATTGAACAAATGGTTTGAATTAACAGAAATAGGAATTTACAGAATCTGTGGGATGTGGCTGAAAAAGCTACAACAGCAGGTGGGTGCTGGGGAAGGGGCAGGGGGTGCTGCCCTACCTTGCTGCATCAGCGCTCCCATCCCGAACCAGAAGCTGTTGAGGAGGGTGAAATTGTTCTCCACGATGTCCGATCCTGGGTTGCAGGGATGAGCATCGTACCACTCATACGGGCTGAACCTGCGGGGGCACAGGGAAAGAGAGAGCTTGTTAGGCAGGCACTGGCAGAGCAGAGGGATTTGGTGCAGGTTCACTGTGGATTGCTGCAACATTTGGCCCTGTAGCAGGTGGTGGGAGAAACTTATTCCCTGCGGGGACATATTTCCATGGATGGCCCTGTAGTTCTTGAGCGAAGCCGAGGTAATTTCCTATGAACATCTCTGCAAATCCTGCCCAGGACTGGCAGGCAAGCACTGCTGGGAACGAGCTCATTTAGGCAGGATCTGGGGAGGATGCTCAACAGGAGACACGTTAATATTTTTAGAGCTGTTTATTTACATTTTCTGAGAGTCCCAAATTTTGCAGAGATTAAATTAAAAACATAATTGGCATAATTGCTTTTGAACCAGGCATTAATTATCATCTCCGCTTCCTTCTGGAATCCCTGGAGATTCACAACAGCCCCTTCTCAAAGCCCAGCCCACAGCCTGTATCAGGAGCTGTTTCCCTCTGTAATTCTCCACCAGATGCGCCACCACCCAAGGAGACAGTTTGTGGCTCAATTCCAGGGGTGCCCTCGCTCAGCCAGTTGGATGAGTTTGGAGAAAAGAGCCCCAACTCTCTGTCAGGTCCCTGCTGGCATTAAAACCTGCCCCTGGCACACCTGAGCGCGGAGCTGCCATCCCTGGCACGCAACCAGAGCAGGGCCAAGCACGGGAGGGGTCTGTAGGATAGATCAGCCTGGGGGATGGCCCAGGCACAGCACACAGCTCTGCTTGTGGCTTTGGAAAGGCTCGCCCTGGGCACAGCTGTCCCACTTTCTGCTTCTATTTTCCACATGCATGGTGCAGTTCAACGGCCTCTCCTTTCCTCTCTGGTCCTTCTCACCTCCCTGCAGCGGGGCCGTTTCCTGCGCTGGGATGGGGGTGTGGAACCGCAGATTTTGCTCACTCAGACATTCCTGTTTGTTCATCCAGGCAATGGCTGGGCTGTCCTTCCTGCCCACCTTCCTCTGCTTTTTAAATCAGAGGAGATCAGCAAGGAAACAAGAACCAGGCTGAGCTCAGACCCAGATTTACATGCTCCTTATTCCTTGTAACTTGCTATAAACCATGCCAGAGGTGGACAAAGGATGGCACCTCAGCCCTTTCTGTCAGATAAAGCCAGAGTTCAAGAATTAGATTTAAACTTTCTTGGGCTGCCAATGAAAGACTATGAAACAGAAAGGGAATGGGTAAGATCAATGAGCCTGGCAAGATGACACGTTGGAGAACTTCAAGGTCTCTGAGCAAAAAGCTACTGGTGCTGCTCAAATGACAAAGAAATATTCAGAAATCTGCAAAGCAGCAACAGTCTCCAGTGCTTGAGCAGTGAAACCATTAGAAGGAGCAAGAGGTAACGAAGGAAGGAGGGAGAGAAGCTCGTTGACCCCGTGCAGCCAGAGCCACAATCAGTGGGGGAGCTCAGGATTCTCCATGGATAGCTTCCCTTGTCCACAGGTGCACACTGGGCTTGGGAAACGTTTCATCAAAAACTAGGATCATTTTCCTGTCTCTTTTGGCCTTTTATGGCAGGGAAATGGAAGGATTTCAAAGAAGTTTTAAAGACCTATCTAACACGAAATACTTTTGAGTCTAAATTGCATCTCCAGAGAAATTTCCTAAGCATGACCCAGCCCTCACTGTAATTGGGATGGATATTAAACCCACCTGCCTCATTCTGCCCCCAAAGAGGGTTGGTTGTCATTCAAATATGAGCCTGAGGACAGGGGGCAGTTCAGGTCAGTCAAGGCACAGCCCACTCAGAGTCACCACACACATCATCCCACACAGCCTTGGGAACAGAGTGTTGATGGCTCTTGGGGGCCAGGGGTTAGGAGCGAAGGCTCCATCAATTACGAAGAAAGACTGATTAAAAGGAGAAATGGATCAAATCCATCCTTTTCCTGCCTCTAAGTAGTCCCTGAGTTGGTTTCAAGTGGCATTGACCAATGGTTATGGCACAAGCAGAGGACTTTGGTGCCTAGTTCAGGAGACTCATGGCTCTGAATTAAGGCTTGGCTATTTTGACTGTGGTTTTCTTCTGAGAATTGAATTCTAGAGGCCTTGCTGGGGTCAAAAGCAGATATTGTTTCCATTACTTCTGAACGCAGTAAATATTTTCCCTGTGAAACCTCTTGCTTTCCATCTCTATGTGTAAAAAGATCATTCCCGCAGAACCTTAATTACCCTGAATACTTGGTGTTCTTTGAAAGAAAGGGAAGACAGAAGAAATGTTAGGAGCAAAATATGTGAAAAATAAACTGTAATGGCAATATTTCATGTGTTGAATTTCAGCCAAAAAGTAGCCTGATAGAGAAAAATTGTAGGAATATATTGGAATTGATGGGACTCGGGGAGATGCTGAGGCTCATTTCAGAACAAAACCAGAGAAAAAGCCACAGTTCTCCAGGTTTTTATCCCTCAATGCCAGCCAAGAGCAGAGGTTGGGCAGAGCCATTGTGCTCACACAGAGCATCTGGGTGTCCCTGTTTGTGCAAAGCGGTGTCTCATCAGGGCCTGTCCCCCATTTCCTTCAGCCTTTCCTCAGTATTTGCTGCAGTATGTCATGTGCAGACACAATTTCCCTATTTAACACGCTTTGAAAGTGGGGTCTGGACAATTAGGACGGGATCTGGCCATTATGAGTTCAGAAAAATAAGCTCATAAATGTAAAACTGGGTTTGAATTGCCACTGCAGACTGCGCAAGCAGCCTGATGGGTGGTGGCATTAAAGGCAGCAGCGCTGTGGGAGCAGAGCCCACTCAGCTGTGTCCTGCACAGGCACACAAAGCCAAGGGCTTTCCACCAGCTATCCCAGGATTTCTCCTTCTTGTCATTACCTTGGGTCCAATTGCCCAGATGAAAATCTTTTCCTGCTGAGACCATCTGGTTATCTCTAACACAAAGCAGACCCACTGAGGACCTCATCCTGCCCAGCTGGAGCCCCCACAGTCTTCCCAGGGGTTTCAGCTGGGTAGCAGGGAGGGTTCTGAAGGCCCCACTGCTATAGATTCAACTGGAAACAATGAGAAATGAATGTCTAGCTGCAGACTGGGCTGAGGAATTTTCCCTGGACATGGTGTTTATGCAAAATATTCCATGCAGGGCTGTGCACAGCCGGGGAGGGCAACTGCTGACAAGAGGGGGCGAGTGCCTTGTATTGGTTTGAAAAGGTGGGATCATGGATTGAGAGCATCCCTGGACTGTGTTTCAACAAAGGCTCTGTAGAATTAACAACACATGCAAATACATGCAAATTCTGCTTTTAAATATAGAGGATTTAAACATGCTAATTAGATGCATATTAATTTTGTAAACAGACACATTGTCTGATCTGTAGCGACGGCTTCTTCATTCTTTTGATATAGGGGAGGGTTTGTGGGAGCCTTGCTGGTGGAGGGATCAGAGATAGGAGTGGAAAATGGTGAAGGAAACGGGAGCTCTCTGTGTAGGACCAAGGAGAGGCTGGGGAAGGGTGTGAGCAGTGACTGAACAGAAAATGAACAGAGAATTATACAGACCAGGAAAACTGCCTGTCATATACTGGGGAGGTGCTGGTGAGATGGAAAGGCACCAACATTTCCAAAAATCATGAAAGAAAGTGCCTTTTAGAACGCTTTCATACTGGAAGTGTGTGAAAGCAAGCAGCTGTGGGTGATCCCCGTGGTGACAGGAGTTTTGTGCTGCGGGTCCCACTGAGGGACCAGTGTCCTCTTACCTGGCTATGACAAAGAGCACACAGCTGACCCCCAGGTAGGCGAGGAGGATGTACATCCAGATGTCGGGAGAGAGGGGGTTGAGGAAGGAGAACACGCTGGGGTTGGTCCCGTTGGGCTTTCGGTAGAGGATACTGACCCCCAGGGTCATGAAGGGCTTGGAGAAGTCGATGGCTTTCTCCCGGACGTGGGTGATGGTGAGAGGAGCCACGGCCAGGTCAGCTTTCTGTGAGCAGCACAGAGGGAGGGAACACAGTGAGAAAAAAAGGAGGTGTTAGAAACCGAGGTGTTTCCATGCCCTTGGAGACACCCACAGTCTTCACACAGCAGAAATGGGCTAAAAACCTCCAAAGCGCAGCCTTGGGGTTCCCCCCTCCTGCTGCACACAGGGGACATATAAATACAGATGTTGGGGGTGTGATGTTCACTGTGAAATACAGGTGTTTGGTGTAGGATGTTCGCTGTGAAATACAGATGTTGTGTGTAGGATGTTAGCTGTGAAATCCAGCTGTTGGGTGTAGGATGTTTGCTGTGAAATACAGCCCAGCCAAAGGGAGATGTTACAGCCTCTGCAGCTCTTCTAAGCCGGTCAGAAAGATTAGATTTTACAGTGGTACAAAGTGACCCTCGCTGTGCTGCTCCTTGCAGGATGCTACAACAGTGAGCAGGCTGTGTGTGAACCCCGGCCTTGGCAGGGGTGGTTTGTTGTCCTTCCATTCATGCTGCTACAAGAGGAGGAGAGTGTGGAGGAAGGTTGCTCTGGATGGAGCTGCAGGGAGTAATACTGTGGCAGCATGAGGTAAAAAGTTCAATTTCTTTGTCCGCAGTCACTTCACGATACAACTTGAGAGGCTCAGTCTCAGGCAGGAATGCTCTGAGCCTGCCAGGTGAAGGGATGGAGGGATGGATGGATGGATGGAGAGATTCAGCCTCACATGGTCCCCTCCCTCCATCCATCCTCCCTGTACGTGGCTGTGAGCCCCTCCAAGGAAATGCTGCTTCATGATGGACCCCCCAGCCCATCATGCTGGAATGGTCCGGGCTCCACGAGGAATTTCAGCTGACTGTATTCTTCATCCTGACCCTTTGTATGAATTGTGATCATTTCCATTATTTCTGTGATTTACTGATTTCTGTGCTAACTCAGTGAGTGACCACATACACCCTCTTGCTTAAGAGCTGTGTTCATTCCTGTCACTAAACAGTCACCCAGATTCTTAGAAAAGCCACAAGAAAATACATCCAAGGCTTCCTCAATGTCACCCGCCTTGCTCGGGCTTTGCAAATCACTCTTTGGGATTGTGGACTTCCGAGGAAATGCAGACAGATAAATTATAGCTCTGAAGTTGAGCAGAACCTCCCCCTGTGGCAGGAGCCCGCACAAGATTTATTTAACATCTGGTTCTGAAAATTAAAATTCTAAATTACCCATGAGTGATAATTACCTAGAGATATAGTGGATTTGTCATTACTCGCAAACTTTAAATCAATATTAGCTGGAACATGCTTTGCTGCAACAGGAACTGGGGGTTCACTGTAGGAACTGGAGCAGATCCCTGGCCTCTACTGGGGGTGAAAGTCAGGTTAAAAGTCTCACTTGACCTTGCAAATCTGTGATGAAAGTCAATGGAATACTTTTAAATCTGGGCCTTTGACTCTAAGAAGAGTCTCTACGTGAGCTTTTGTCCATTACACGTGTGTGTGTGTGTGTCTGTGTGTGTGTGTGTGTGTGTGTGTGTGAAAGGGATCCCCCCTCCACAGCCTCAGAAGTTCTCAGCAAAACAGCTTCAGGAATTCTGTAGCAAGGGTAAAAAATATGTATTTTGTTCTAACATGGTTCTCCAGCTGCACCCCGGTTGCTTCTCCTTCCTTCTCACTTTCCGAGTGGAAATATGTTTTTAAACCAGCCTGGTACAGAAACAGCCCATTTCTGTCACTGGCACTTGTCAAAACTTTGGGAAAAATGGGAACAATATTTTCCCAGTGAGCCTGTTGTGCCAACTGTGGCTCTGATGACACGGATGGAAGCTGAAGGACAGTGGGTTTGGAAGTGGACAGGCAGTGGTGGCTGCCCAGCCTGAGGTGGGAACGTTCTGCATCCTTGGGACTGTCCTGGCAGGTTTGGAGCTCAGCTGCTCCCCCCACCTCATATCACACCTGGGAATTTTGGCTTAGTGCTCCCCACAGTCACAAGGCAGAAATGGCAAAAGAAATGCAGCATTTTTCCCTCCTCCATCACTTCTGTGTGGGTGTCCTGACTCACCAGGGAAAAGCGAAGGAGATGTTGAAGGATCTGGCACTGCGTTTTTCTGAAGGAGGGAACAAACGAGCAGTTCTGTGGTCAGAGCTCGGTGGCAACAGCCAGGCTGAAGGATCCTCAGCCAGATTTGTCAAAATGGTACAGTGAGCTAAAGAACAGCCCAGAGTTTGTGCTTTGCCACGGAAAACGAAGAGAGAGAAATCCGCATGGATGCCCAGGGATCCGACTGCTTTTAGCACAGAAGTAAAATTTCACTGTGTCATTCCAGCAGTTCCTGAGATGTGTTCCCAGGCTGTGTCCTTGCAGGGAATGTCACACGCAAGCGGGACGGAGCACAGATTTGGGAGCCCGTGCTGGGGTATGTCCTGAGCAACTAGAAGCAGCACAGGGCTGCACTTCCATATTCTTTTTATCAATGCAGATCTTTCTGAAGGTGGCCTCTAATTAAAGGTTTGCTGACGGAGAGGATCTAAATCAAACCCACCGAGGGTGAAGCTTTGATTTGTCGTGCTCTGACATTCCAAACCGGGCAGTCAATTACCAGACTCTGGCTGCTTCCTTCACTCAGCCCTGACTCTTGTGCTGTTGCACAGTCAGGTAGATTTTATTAAAAATGTGGGATTAGAGAAAGTGCCAGTGGCTTAAAGGCCCTTGTCCAGCAAAACCACTTAAGCCCATGCCTCTGTTTTACTGGAGCTCGCACGCCTTCCAAGTCTTGTGCATGTTCTTAAGTGTTCTGCTGAACTGAGGCCAAAAAGAAGAATTTTGCCAAGGCAGCTACACACCAAATGCAGACACTTCTCCAACACACCTCGAAAGGTTTGGATCTCCTCATTTACCCAGTTACAGAGTTTTCACTTGGCTGGAACTGCTGCGGGTTCACTGGGCGTTCGGCACAGGGATGATCATATTCACTGCAGAGATATTTGGCTTTTATCAGAAGATGCCAAGTCTTATCTCCAAGTTCTCAGTTACCAGGGGAATGTGTCCTGTGGGTCAGAGTTGCTCTCACACAGCCATGGTCACTGTGGGAACCCTGCAGTGCCCACCCTTGGCTGGAGCCAAGCCGTGGGGGTGGCCAGTCAGGGCAGAGCCCAACAGCAGAAGCACCAAGACAAATATTTATTCAAGAAAATAAGCAGCCTCTGTGCTTATTTTGCCAATCTGCCTTAGGTATTTACATAAACTAATCATGTGTGTGTTGCCTGAGAGACAGAAATAGTGTGTGTTTTACTGATTTAATTGTTATCCAGGTGTCTGCCTGGCAGCATCGACACGGTCCTCCCTCGGTCTCTCTTGCCACTGCCAGTGCTGGGGCTTCTGTGTCGGGTCCCACCTCTGTCTCCTCCCTGCTCTGCTTGCTTGGCTGCTGTGCCCTGCTCCTGCTCCCCGTCCCCACGGTCTGCTGGGCTCACACCTGCATCTGCCTGCTCCTTTCCCTGCAGCAAAGCAGCTCTGGGTGTCCTTGGCACAGACATCCCAGGGTTCTGGGGCTGAGGGGGCCAGGTTCTCCTGCAGCCCGTGGCTCGGAGATGAGGGGCTGCTGCTGGGGCAGGTGTGGGAGTGCTCTGTGAGAGCCCTGAGCCTGCCCAGGGACAGGGGAATGCTCACTGGGAGCAGTGATGCTCAAGGGAAGCAGAGTTAGCATTAACTGTCTGTCTCCAGCTCTTAATGGCTGCTCTGGCAATCTCAGTCCTAATTTAGACATAATTTCTGTCATTGAATTTATTCAATATCAGTGGTGAATTAAGAACAGACGTCAGCAGGGAAAACCCTGCTGTGAGAAGAAGAGGAGGAATGAGAGCCATGAAGTCCTGTTTGGGCTCTTGTAATCTTCACTTTAAGGAAGTTCTTCAGAGCTAGAACTGCCCTTAATTGTAACTGAGGGATTCAGTGGCTGGAGGAACCCAGTGAGAATGGCCATAATGCGAGAGACAAGCCCTATCCTGGGGATTCCTGGCAGGTGGACCAGCCAGGGAGGGGCAGACAGGTCCAGAGACACCTGTGGAAACACACAGAAAACTCGGGGTTCCCAACGTCCACTTCAGTGCTTCCATCACCTGGATCCCTGAATAGGACCCAATTAATGATCTTAGCACAAAAGGAAAAGCTTCTCTGCAGTGTCTAAACAAGAGGTGGAGGACACCTCATCCAATGAAATTGTTTTTTCCCCTCTTCCTGGCTCAGTGGCTTCCAAATGAAGCCCAGCTCATGACACTTGAGATAAACATCCACCAGTGCAGGAGCATTAATGGGAAGTTGGCAATGTGGTGCAATATGTATTTCTGCCAGAATCTGCTGTCAGTAAATGTCCACTTATTGTGAAAGCGTTAAATCAACCATCAGGCATCGTCCCTAAGGATGGATATTGCATCTCCTCTACAGTTACCATTGGCAGGGATTTCCATTAGAAACCCTAGTATTTTCCATACCTGTTTTATTCCCGCCTGAAGTTTCAGATTGAATGGCAATTTCATGTGCACTGTCTCAGCAGAAGACAAGTTTTATTTGTGAACAAGTTTGTGCAAAATGTCCAGAACAACTCATTCTGCTGGTTTTATGGGATCCTGCCCACAAACAATAGGGAAGATTTGCAGGCGTTGCTTTGCCAGACAACTGGAATTTATAAATCAGAACGGATGGGCCACGGTGTGCAGTGAAGCTTTGCTTGTATCAGTAATAATTTCTATGAATAAACATCAATAGCAGTTCACTGTTGCTGAAAGGAGGAGGTTTGGCAGTCATCAAGTTCCCTGTTTGTTATGGATAAAGGGCTCAGGAGAGTCTCTGCTTCACCTGTGTGCCCCAGACCTCCCTGAATACTCGAGTTCAGCTCTTGTGGCCCTTCTGATAAAGGCTCCTCTGCAGGAATGGCCAGAGAGGTGACAATAAACAGCAGACTGGTGAGGTGAGAGGTTAGTTCTCCAGGGAATGGGCTGAACTCCCTCAAAACAGGGATTTTTTGTGCTGAGGACAAGCAGTAGATGAAAGGCAGCGGGGCAGGGCTGTTGCATTCAGCCACACGAGGCACCTGGCAGACAGGGTCGTGCTGTGCCTGCTCTGATTGCTGTTGCTTTTCCTGTTTATGCTTAAGGCCAGACCAGAAACGCAGGGATTTTACAAAGGATCATAGCCCAAGGCATCCCTGCCTGTGGCCAGGCATGTCTGGATCAGAGAGGAGAGGGGAGGGGGGGCTGCGTGACTGCATCAGCCGTGAGCGCTCACTGTGTAAACACCTGTCCTGGCACGTGCTGTGATTTTCCTTTTGGGTGCCGTGATTTACCCCACCAGTGATGGCACCTTCATCGCTCAGACACCGCCCTCATACCCCACCTCTGGGCTAACACCCCTCAGCTCCTCTCAGGTGCATCTCCCAGCCCAGCGAAGGCTATCCCAAGGGACCAGCTGCCCCTTGCTTTTCCCATCTCCAAATTTCAACCTCAGGTCAGGCTATTCCCGGCACGCATGGAGGGAAGCCAGCCCAGATATCCATATCTCGGTGTGGGCAGCCCCTCTATTTGAATATTGCCTCCAACACTTTCCCTCCTGTATGTGAAATAAGCTTAAACTTGCCCATTGCAGTATCCATGGGTTGCTCCTTTCTCCCCACTACTGGAATATGCTGCTGAGGAAGGTCCCATCTGGTTGCAATCTCACTTTTTAAAGCTTTACATAAACATTGATACAAAAAGCAATGACAGGCAGATAAGGGAACTAATGGCTTCATGTGGGGCCTGGGCAGTGTCATCAGTCACTGTAGACACGAACCAGCCTCACAGGACAGAGTGCAGAGCTCCATCTCCATGTCATAGCACAACTTGCAAGAACAGGGGATTTGGTCCTTTATTGCTGCTGTATGTTAATTTGCTTTTTAAATAGTTACCAAAGAAATACCACAATGCAGGTTGACCATGAATTTTGCATTAGTTAATGAGGCTGTTCCCTACATCTTCTTCTTGTCTGCCTCATTTAGCTGACCTCAGCTCTGGGAATGGCTGAAGCCTCCCAAGGGCCCTGTGGCATCTTGCAGGACACTGGAAGTGACATGGTTTGGGCTAAATGACCGTCTGGCTGCTATTCCCTCTGTCTTATTTCCTGCTTTGGAGCGATTTGCTCCTTCCAAGCCCTGCACAGCAGACTCTGCAGTGAGAGCCCCAGCCCCTGCTCCCGGCAGCGGGTGTGGGGTGGCAGGAGCCATGCCCCGAGGGGGCTCTGCCAAGGGGCACAGCCAGCACTCGGTGTCGGTTCGGATCTGTGTCACACACATCACTCGGAGCGGCAAGGCACCAGTCCCTTCCACTGGGATGCTGTCGCTTGTCAGACTCGGCAAGGCAGTTGTGTAAGAGGCTATAAAATCTGTATTTTCAGCCACATGGAGTTTTCCAGAAGCAAAACCACCAGGGCAGGTGGTATATTCCCCTGTCTGAGAGTGTCCTGCTCCCCAGGGCTGTCCTTGCATGCCCTTGCCATGCTCCTGCTCTCCGGGCGAGCCAGCCGAGGGCTGCAGTGCCCGTCGCTAACTGATTAAGCGTCACTTTGTCCCTATAAGGGACATAATCATTATCATCTGCATTTTACAGATGGAGGAAGCATTGCACAGAAGCAACTTGTCCAATGTCATTTAGGACAGATGAGGCAGATCCGAAGCCCAGCCCAGCTCCCAAGCCAGCTCCCAAGCCAGCCCCAGCTCGGCTCTCTGCACGGCTCTGTCACTGCAGTGATTCACCCAGCAAACACATTCCTCCCCCATGAACTGTGAGAGCATCACAGCTGCTATGGACGGGGGGGATTGTATTTCTGTCTTTCTTGCTTAGGCTGTGGGCTCAGAACATAGCCAGGACCTGGAGAGGTGGTCCAAGGGCTGCCCCACTTGAGCAGGATGTTGATATTCAGGAGGAGAGCACTGTGTTACAGCTCTTGCCCTGCCTGCTGCTGTGGAGAGCAGCGAGGAATTTTGTCCTCAGCTTTTCTTCCAGAGACCTTCTCTGGGAATCAGATATTCATAAAAACACCAGCTTTCCTCACCTCCCCAATTGGACTCCTGGGATCATAGGATGTGCTGAAGGCAAGATACCTAATTAGGAAACTGAGCAACCTCTGGCCATGAGTGGCAGTGTCAGCCTCGGTGACGTTTTGGTGGCTGCGGGAGCGAAGCTGCCCCTGCAGGTTCTCTGGTGTTTAATGGGCTTTTGGAAGTGGCTGTGGAAGAAGAAACACAGCTGCTGTGTGGCAGAGGGAGCTCTGTGTCCCAGGAGACTTTAGAAAATAAGTTGCTTTTATAGAAAATAAAGTGTCCAGTGCACACCTGCTCCTGCAGTCAGGATACTTCCTCTGGACTGGGTTGGGCTGTGTCTGGGACATGGCCTGGGGTCTCCAAGCCTCCTTGGTGCTGTGCCCTGAGCCATGTTTGTCCTTAGGAGCCACAGATGCCATTTCTGTGCTGTGAGAATGGCCACTTTCAAGGATTCCAAGTGAATATTTGGAAGAGCCAGACACAAAGATGCTTTTCTGACAACTCGTGACACGGAGCCAAGTGGAGTCAGGAGCACAGTGTGGGTATCCAGCAAGCAGTGGTACCCATCTCATCCCAACCAGCCGGCCCTGGGGACATCCCTGGGGACATCCCAGCACAGCCAGCCCTTGGCAGCCGCCCATGAGCCTCACTCACATGGTCGATGAGCTCCTTGATCATGCCATTCCACTGCCCCTTCTCATCCTGCGCCCCGTATTTCCCATCCTCCACCAGCCGTATCTCATAGGAGAAGCCCAGGATGATGGCCAGCTCCTTCAGCAGGTCGATGCAGTAGCCCTCAAAGCGGTCATTCCCAAACAGGGCCGTGTCGGACTTACGGAACATGACAAAGGGCTCCTCCTGCACAAGAGAAGGCAAAAAGTCCCCGTTCAGGGTCAACTGGAGGCATGGCCAACCCCATGGGTCAGCCTGAGCTGCCAGGCACTGGCTCTTCAGGAAGGGCTGGCACCGTGACATGTTGGGAATAAATTAACTTTGCACAGCACATCAGCTAATTAGCAACCTTGTTTACCCCACAAAATTTAATTTTGTCTCTCTGAGCAGCCAACTGTTTTCCATTTGGTAGGATTTCAGGGAGAAAAATAACCATTTCATGCTCTGAAAATGAAGTGTTAGAAACAGTAAAAGAGGGGGAGGACAAACTCACCCCCGAGTCCTGCACCCAGGAGCTGCTGTTCGCTGTTCAGTGAGTGAAATTCGGGGTGAGGGAGCTGTGCATGTCTGGGGGTCACCCCAAAACATCCCCTATTCAGCTCATGTTCCTCTGTGCTGGCACTACCTGATGGAAACAAGGCCCTGCTGCAGCCCAGGGAAACTTTGTGCCATCTGCTGCAGTTACAGCTGCCCTGGGAGGGCTGGAGGTGCCTGAACCACAGCAGAGCTGAGCACCAGCACAGGGCAGACAGAACTAATGAAGTGACCTACAGGTCCCTCCCCTCTAGCAGGGGCAGGTGAAGTCACCCAGTGAAGTCCAGAGCCCTTTGGTGACTCTCAGGCTTGGGCAGCCACCGAGGACGAGCGACAATGGGGAGCCCGAGGGAAAAATGTGTGGAGGACAGATGGAAATGGGAAAAGATGGTGGGCAGCAGGCAAGGGCTGGAAGGCAAGGGGAGGGTGAGGCATCTGCAGCAGCGAGTCTGTGGCTCAGATCGGGGGTGTGTGCAGTGCTCCTGTCCTTGCCGTGGGGTGGCCAGCAAGGGGAAAGCTCACGCTCTGCTCTGGTGACCGTCTCCTGTGGTATTGCTCAGGGGTGGGGGGCTTGAAGAGGTGGGAGGGGAGGTCTGGAGCCCTGGTTGGAGCCCTGGTTAAAGCTGAACCCTCGCATCGTGGTCAGGAGGGGACGTGGGAGCGCGTGAAGCCCATTTGCGGAGTTCTAAAGCCCAACTGATCTCATCATGCCCATGGAGTTTAGCTTGGCACGCGCAGCTCGGCTCAATCCTGCTCTCCCCTGCCGCCCCCTCGGCTTTCTGCTCTGGAATTAGTGCTTTGTTTGGGAATCAGCTGAATCTATGGATCCTGATATAAATACGCCGGCTCCAGAGCAGCCATAAAGCACTATTAATTTTGGGAAGCGCTGTAGGGATTACATACATATTTAACAGCCGAAGCACTGAACATTAGGACGCCACTCGCTTCAGTAATGTATCTCCAGGTCTCAAACATTTCCTAGGGGGTAATTCTGAACTCTGTGAACCACTTATTCACGGACTATTTCACAATTTATTACTGAAAATGGCCAGACATCCAATTCACAAGCTCTCTCGGTTTGCTAATCGATTTCTCAGTGAAGGTGCCCTCAATTTCATAACTTCACAGTTCCCATATTGCTTGGGGAGAGCAGCGCTGGCTGCTGGGGTAATATTTCTCTTCCAACAAGTCACTGCAATATGAGCAAAAGGGGAAAAAATAACCTTTCATGCTTTTCCTTTTAAAGGCTCCTCCTATGGCTTTTCTCCTGTCATTTACAGCAGTGCAGAAGTATAACGGGGTGTTGCAAATGCAAATAACATTTAGGGTTGTACTTTATATTTTAGACTCCAGTCTATGAAATGCAATTACTGCAGAACTCAGGTCTGAGCACATTCCCTCCTCCTGCAGGCACAGGGATCACAGGATGGCTGAGGCTCCTAGGTGGATACCCCATGGCACATGCCCAGGCCCAGAGAGTGGCACAATTAATGGGAAGCGATATCACCCTGTGCCGTATGTAATTTGTGTCTGCTCGCAGAGCACAAGATGGAAATCCTGCCTGAAAAAAGCATGTCAAAGGCAGATGGCTGACAGTCCCCTCCTGGCTCCATCACTGTGCGTTATGCCATGGCCTTTGAGGTACAGTGACTACCACAACCCAGGCCCAGACATTTCCACAGCCATGGAAGGATTTCATTGGAATAAATGCCATGTGGTGGATGGGCAGTTCGTTAGGAGGAGTGGCTGATTTGCAAGGAAAGCTGCAGCAGCATCTGTCTTTGGCTCTGCTTCCACTCTGCTAACCCCTTGCTGAGGGATACAATACCTCTGGTTTCAGCCCTTCTTCTGCCCTGGACCAGGTGTTCCAGTTCTCTGTTCCCCTCTGGGTACTCTCAGTCCCATTCCTTTTACGATACAAATCCCCACTTTATCAGATCATGTCCTTTTGCGAAGGGAAGGACATCATGAGGGATCTCACTGCTCTGGACTGGGGAATGCATCCCAAGCTGGCTCTGCTCTGTCTGTACCTTTATGTTCCCTAAAAACAGGGAACATAAAAGGGCCAGAAAATTCCCCTAGGCAAGCCCATAGCTCAGGCCCAATTTCGGGCAGGTTGGCCAAGGGCTGATGCGTTCTGTTGCTTCCCAGTGACAAACCACAAGGCCACCCTGTGAAACAGCCATGCAGGAACCAATGGCACTAGTCATAATTCATTAGCTAGTCAATAAAAGCTCATTGCAATCTGATGCCTGCTGTCAGATTCAATAGTGAGTGGGAGAACAAAATGCAGTGTCATGGGACACCTGTCCAGCACCGTGGTGAGCTGGATAACAGCTTCACCCCTTCCTCCTCCGGTAGGATGTGCTCAGGAGGGGGACAGACTGACAGCTGAGCCAGGGGCTCTGGCTGCTCTTAGTGTTTCGTTCCATTCCAAGATCACTCCCAAACACTCCTACCTGAGGTGGGCAGTGACAGTCGGTCAAGTGTTGCACCACTGCCTGCCCAGGGGCTGGGTACACAGTGACAAGGGGCTGTGCTGGGGCTCAGCACGTGCAAGCCCCCCACACCCTCTGACGTGCAGGGATTGGGGAGTTATGGGTGGGATGGGGGACCTGGCTGGACAGTGGAAGTTCTGGAAGTTCCACAGGTCTGTGCTGGGGTGCTGTGAGTTGTCAGAGATATCAGATGTCCCTGAGATGCTTGGGGGGAGGACAAAGACAGACTTGCAGCCTCCTACCAGCACTGTGGTGACAATTAGGGATCTGTTGCTCAGTGAGTCCGTGACATTTGGCCCTCGTCCTTTGGAGATTTCCGTGATGTTCAAACCATCTGAAGGGCTCCATGCTCCGACCTGAAACACAGCAAACCAATGAACCCTCTCCTCACATTCCTCCCTCCCTTCCTTGCATTCCTCCCTTGCTCTCAGCATCCTACTGGCCTGGGAAAAGGACCTTCCTTCTTTCATCTACAATAAACAGCAGCAAAGCTGGAATTACCTTTGTATCACCCAAGAGAATCAAACCTTCAGCTGTAGGTCACTCCAGTGGCACCTGTTCCATAGTCCCTGCACTGCTGCCATGGCAGGTACATGGAAGAAGACCATGGAGACTGGAATTTAGGGGCCGAATGAATGAACAATTTGCAAGGGGACCACATAGAGCAACAATCAAACTGCACTAAAGAGTCAAATCTGGCCAAGGATAAAGCACAACAAAAGAAAAATTACCACAAATCTGAGGCCATTTTCTTTCTTTTCTACGTCCCCACCAATTTGCTTTGGTGGGGAGGATGAAAAATGACTCAAAGAGCTCTGCATATCCCTGTAAGGAACCATTCCTGCCCTCTGTGCCATCCGTGGACATTTCTAACACATCCCTTGTCAGGGCCCTTTGGGGAAGTCCCTTGGTCCTGGCAGCAAACCTGGAGGAGAGGATGGCAGCAGCCCTGCCCAGATACGGCACAGACACATCAGCTCCATTTCAGGTGCTCTGTTTTTCTCAGGCTGTCAAATTTAATAAATTATTAGACTTCGAAGAAGTCTATTGATCCAGAAATGGCAAAACATGTCTCTATTTAAGAGAAGTCATCTGGGCAATGCTAAGCCTGTTAACCTGATCTCCACGGTGCAAGGGAGGCTTTGGGACAAACTTTGAAGGCAGGAGCGGCTAAAGGACTGTGACGGGGAGATAAAATGTCAGGAAAGCTGGAGGAATGTGGGATTTCTGCCAGCAAACAGAGCAGGGTGGCCACGGATCCAAACTGACAGCAAGAAAAAACCAAACCCCACCTGGAAATGGGAACAGAATGATCCATCTGTAGGGTCAAACTGCGAGGTGGGACTCGGAGAGAAGCCGAAGGCAGCCAGCTCAAACCACCAGGGAGCCAGCAGTTTCCCATCTTTTATTTATCGCTGTTTTTAAGATTCTTCAGCCTCTTCAGCAGTCCAAGGGGAGAACTTGGTTTTACTGCATCCCCAAAAAGAGACTTTGTAATGAGCAATGTGCTCAGTAAAAAAAAAAAAAGTGTCATAAATTCTAGAAGAGTTTCCATGAACTTTGTGAAAGCTTTTAAATATTTCAGGTAAAAGTGAGGCAATCCCCCATCTCTGTCTTGGATCACACCACAGCTGCAATGTCAAAAAATTATTATTATTGTGAATGGGAAAGGAGAAGCAAGTCTAAGAGGCCCCAGATTGCTGCACTGCAGTCTCAGTCACCTCTGCCTTGCTACGTTTTCTTTAAGAAAATTGAATACATGGCACTTAAGACTGAATTAATCAGTTTAAAATATTAAAACAGAGAAGAAAAAGGAAAAAAGTGCATTAAGAGAACTGTGCGAGTCAGATAGTGAAACTACATGTAATTAGGTTTCGTTAATGCTCCTGTAATCCCTGGAACATCCAGGAGGTATGAGGATCAGGGGTTCAATCCTAAAGCTCAACAAACATAAGCTATGATACATAATGCACAATCCGGGTGGGATTTGTTTGTGGTTTGGCGTTTTGTTAGTTCAGATTAACTATTGACAGAATCCGGCTTCAACAGAGGTTTGACATCGATACTTTAAAACCCCGCTGGAGCTGACACGAAGCTTTCAGAAACATAATAGTGGGAGCTGTGAAATCTCTGAATTATTGGAGACAAACGCTGACGGGGTGCGCAGGGGACGCACCGAGGTTTGGCAGCTTCCAGTGGGCTTGATGTGACACAGGACTGCAATAAATCCAGCTGGTGTCAGCTGGGTTCCAGCAGTCTGAGGGGTGTTGGCTTGACAGGTGATATTGTGGCTGTGCTTAAACATTTGGATTCACACGGGATCAAATACTGGCACGTTTTCTATTACCTGACCAACAGAGCTCTCCAGAGCGTCGGTGCTGCTGGTCTTTGAATTGGCTTGTTGTTATTTTTGGTTTGGACTCTGGAAACAAAAGTTTGTAAAAGAAAAACAAGGCTACAAAGATCAGTTCTCGTGAGACGGTGGCATCATCCCCTGCTCCCTCCTGCCTCCTTCCTCAATCGCAGTGAAACGGAAGGTCGCTGGGTTGATTTGAAACGTTTTCTTTAGTCTGTATTTGACACCAAAACCTCCCCTTCAGGAGAGGGCTGTGGTGACCTTGAGCTGTGTTACGTGAGGCACGGACTTGCTGCTGTGGTGGGAAAGTGTGGCAGCGACTCATTTCAAAGCCAAGGAAAAACAAGGTGTGAGAAAGGGGGATGGGGCACAGGCTGGCGGGTCCCCGGGAGCCTCACGGTGCAGGATCTGTCCCCTCCAAATGGAGGGTTGATCCATGGCTGCCTCCAGCCCCGGGGCTGCCTCCCTGTGCCGAGTGATTAATTCCCTGGAGGAGTCACCTGTGCTCATGGTCCATGTGCTGCACAGTTAATTGAAAACCCTCCCTGCTCCAGGCTGGGTGTCCTGTGGGCACAGAACCTGTCACTGCCCAGAGGTGACAGGCCCAGCACCAGTCCCGGCTGCCAGAGGCACCTTGTACCTGTCGGAAAGCAAACTCTGCTCTAGAAAGAGCCTTGCTGCCCTGCCAACTTCCTCCTGTACAGGTGCGAGACACCTGTAGCAGAACAGGGACACAGAGTCACTCACAGAGGGGTCAGAATCAGAGAATTCCTTGGAAATCACAGTCCCCTGCACTCCAGCCACTCACTGCTCTCTTTGTCTTTAACCAGCTGATCTCACCTTGAAACCCATGTTCTAAGGGTTTTAAGGCTTTGCATATTGTCTTTTTATTTCCCTTTTTTTTTAAGTAATTGAAGAAAAAGTAATGTCATCCTCAGGAACACCTGGGATCAAATTTGCATATCAGCATTATATTTCTGTGCCCAGAGGGGATTTGCACTAATTTGGAGGATCCAAGGCTGCAGCTTTCATGCCCTTGGCACTCATGACCCCCACAGCCAGCCAGGCAAAACCGCGCTTTGCTGTTTTCCTTTATTGTCCCTTAGGTGATAAACAAAAATACCCACTGCATCCCCCTGTGAAATCCAGGCTGTAATAAGCCAGTGCCATTCCCAAGCCTTGGGCAATTTCATACTGGAAAACCACACCAGATGATGCTCCTCAGAGCTGTGGCCTCCCTGGGGAAGAATCGAGGGTTTGTGAGCCAGGCCAGCAAGGTGGGGGTGGGACAGAAGATATTCCTGCCTGGCCTGGGTAGGGAAGGGTTAATGGATGCTCAGAAAGTTTCTTCTGCCTTCATTATCCCAGGAAAGTGCCACAAGCACTTCTGCAATCTGTAATCCCACACTCTGGCTTCGGGGCGAGTGAGTCATGGTTGAGGCATGGAAAAGGATCTGAAAAATCCCACAAAGTGAATATCCTTTTATATAAACCCCAGAAACCTGGAATCAATACAACACCAACCATTTCTCTGTTGCTTGAGCACCAGGGTTTAGCCTCAAACACATGCAGATAAGACAAACCCTGCCTACCTTTTCGAGACCGTCTTCTTTGAGGCTGATGATATCCAAATCAAAATCTGTCCGTAAACCACTGGTTTTATTAAAGACAATTCGTCCCGTTAATCCTTCCCATTGTGCCTGTGGAAGGGAGAAAAAGTAGCAGGGCTGTTACTTGGTATCATAAATAATCTTTTGCCCTCCACTGTATGTTCTTTTAATTAGTCCTTATGCTGGATCTTTCTCCCTAAAGAGCCTGATTAATTAATAATCCCCCCGTCACTGCTCAGAGTGCAGACGGAGCCGGAGATTTCCTTAACTCTCTTGCAGTCCTTGCTACAATTTCTGTTCGCACCTTTTGTGTTCACCAGCTGTTGCAGGACGTGATGACTCAGTAGAAAACGACTTGTGTTTATCAGGACATCCTTGTGGCTGTGTTTATCCTTGTAGTGCTGATAAATGCCGGCAGCAGGGAGCCGGCTATGGGACAGCTCCGGTCGAGTTCAGAAATGATTCCTTTGAGCACCAACCTGCTGGTGCTTCTGACGTGTGGGGAAGCTAAAATGCCCTGAACGCTTCCCTCTGTCCTTCCAGATGGAAAATGGAGCAGGAGAGGCCACGAGCTTGTCCATGCAAGCAGGCTCTGTGGTTTGGAAACAGGCATAGGATTTTGGGAGTGGGTGCTACCTGAGTCCCCAGTTCAGTTTTTGGCAGCACTAAGGACAGGGCATGTGCCCACTGGGGCTGGAGACACCCTGTTCCCGGAGATTTACAACACTTGGCTGGCCAAGGTCCTGCACAAACTGGTCTGACCAAATTGGGTTTCACCAAAATTATTCTGGGATTCTGTTTCTTTCCCGCCGTACAGTTTGCAGCATCCCCAGAATGAATCTGTCTGATTCAGGAGGTACCTGGGAGAGCCTCGGTACCAGGTGCTCTGTGTTAGCAGAGCAGGAGCTGAGGTTCAGCGAGGTGCCCGATGCCTGCGCTGCCCCTGGCAGTGCTGGATGTGCTGTAGCACCATCCCGAGGAGGATGCTCCCGTAGGAATGCCAGGCTGCTGCCACGGTTTGCTGCTCTGCAACTGCATCCCCAGCTGAGCCTCGGGCTCTCCCTCCTGAGCAGCTCCGTGTGCTCCTCTTGCTGGGAAACGTGTTTCCTTTATGGGTGGGGGAGCTTGAAATACCCCAGTGCGATCAAGGTGGCATAACGCATTCTCGAGGGGAATGACTGGCATGTCTCCCAGTAAATCCGCTCCCCTGGCTCTCCCTCATTAATTCCTGAGGAGCAGTGACAGCCTGCTCCCAGCCTCGCCACCCTGGAGTCCTGGGAAGGCTCGTGTTTGCTCACTTGGGCGTGCAGGTGGTTTGCCTGTGGGACGCGCAGGCTGCGGAGCCCCCCGGGAGCCAGGGAAAACACGGGATGTTCGACGTGCCCAACGGGAGCAGCAAACACAGCTGCGTGCTGAGCCCTGCAGGTCCCGCGGGGCTGCGGTGGGACCACCGGGGAGCTCCAGGGGGATGCGCATCCCTCCACACCGCCCTGGCTTCACAGGAGTTTGGGGAGAGCAATTCCTGTGTGTTTTAGGTTGCAGCAAGGGAGGAAGCTGATCCCTGCAACGGGCTGACACGGTGCCAGGGAGGAAAACAACAGGCAGGCACTGGAGTGTGAGGCGCAGGGTGATTCGCAAAAGGAGCCAACCAAACAAATTATTTACATTCTGTATTGGCAGCCAGCTGGAGTGATGCTCTGCAGAAGGGAACAAAGCATGGAAAAGGGGGGAGAGGCAGAGAGAGGAGAGATTTCATCCCCAGTGCCTATTAAGAGAAAAGTTCATTCTCTCTCTGCAATGGGAATTGTTCTGCTACTTTCCCCCCTTGGATCTGTGTGCTCCACATACAGCTCTGGCAGCGTCAGGGTGGGCACAGTCTCACGGCATTGATGGCTCCACTGAGGTTAGCAGGTGACACAGCAGCACAGACCATAGTAATCATTAACAATATCCTCTACTCTTCTGGTTGAAAGCTTTGGGGGATTTTATACCCAACATTTAAATGTGGCCCAGTCACGTAACCTACATGGCAGCCAGTTCCATGACTCACCATGGGAAGAGCCACGGTCGCAGAAGTTTAAAAAGCCCTTGGGGTAAATAGGGGATGTATCACAAAGAGGGCTCTGACAGGGTCTGAAGTGTCTCCCTGCAGCCCTGCCTTTGTTTTACCTTAGGTGAGGGCTTGTTTTTGCCGACGGAGTAAAACCCAGGCTGTGGGTGCAGGGGTGTGTGGTGGGGAGTGCTGGTTCCCTGCGCACATCCCTGTGCTGTGCTCCCTTGGAGCACACACTTCTCCTCTGAGCCAGCTCGTGGCCTGAAGCCAAATGCAAACAAACAATTACATGGGCTGAACAGGGAAATAGTAAGGACTGAGATCAGAGAGGGAGCAAAGCTGCCCCCTCGATCCTCAGCCCCTCATTTGCTGAACCCCCTTCCCTGCCAACGCCGCTCCCCAGCACGTGGGCAGGGATGTGACATGCTGCCAGCTCAGCCCTGGCATTCAGAGGCACCAAATGCCCTTCATGGACCCCAATAAATGCTTCAGTAAAAGGCAAGTGGCTCAATAAGGAACAGCCCTGGACAGAGCGGTCTGGCTGCTCAGAGAGACCAGGGTTAGTCTCAGTGACACGTGGGAGGTTTCATCTCCTTGGGGACGTTTTAGTGTGGCTGCACAGGTGTTATTTGGAAGGCAAAGACAAGATTTTATCTTTCTGGGTGCACTCGGCAGCCTGGTGTGTGTCCGTACTTCCATCCACTTGCACCTGCCCGGGCAGGAGGATGTTTTCTAACCCTGGACCTGCCAAGTCTCCCCCACCCGCCCTCACTCTGTCACCCCCCAAGCCGCGCCGCTCCTGCCTCGTTACTGGGAATAATCATGGTCACAAATCAGGCTTGTACCTCTTTTATGAAGTTCATGAAGCGGCCGCCGAACCTCCAGGCTTTGTGGCGGTGGCACTGCAGGGAGTTCACGGTCATCTGCGGGGCGCGCTGGTAGCACACGGACACCACGTGCACCGCGTCGTACAAGAGGGCAGCGTCTGTCTAAAGGGAAGGGAACAGTATGGGTGGCCATAGCGGCCCCCGAGCGAGGAGCCATTCAGGGGGTCTGTGAGGTGTCACAGGAGAAGGTGGAACCCTCCCTGAATTGCCCCCTGCCAGCACCCACCAGACCCCAGAGTTTGTCCGTCTGTGTCCCGCCAACCGTCTCTTGGCTCCTCAGACCAAAAACTTGTAGTTCTGTCTAAAGTCAGTGATTTTAGCAGTGTCATTTGTCTGTGAGAAGCTATTCTGGTTGTTTCTTGCACATTTCCTGCTGTGGTGTCAAACAGGGAGGCAGCGATTTCTAAATGTAGACGATAGTAACAGTGTTTTCCTATTGAGTCTGTTTTGTCTGAGTGCAAAAAAAACCCCTATATGAGAATATATTTTCCACACTATTTTATACACGGGAAAATAAGAAACAGAGACGTTAAATGGCTTGTTCATGGGCACAAGAATTTTTCAAAAATGACCCAAACTGTCACCAAAATCAGGACCTCGTGAGTTTGTGACATATTTCAGCATTTCAGTGGTTTGAACTGGGGAGAATTTTTTTTTTTTCCATATAATGTGATGGTTTTACATTAAATTTGAGATGCCCCATCTCACCTCCAAACACTGATCAAGAGAATTGGATTTATTTTTCACTCCATTGTGGTAAGACCTCCTAGTGAAAATACATTATTTGCTGGCTTCACAGAGCCACGAAACAGATGCGAGTGTAGCAGCATCGTAATAAACCACAATAAACCAAAATAATATAGCAAGTAACTGAGCAAACATCTAACAGGACGTAGCCATGGAGAAAATCCTCCAATGCTGGCAGCCATCCCTGTGACCTTCCCTTCCCTCAGCACCCGAGCATGAAGAGCAGGAGCCCGACCTGCCTCTGTGGGTGGCTGTGGACCACAACAGGGACAGGCTTTGTGAATTTGGGGCTGGGGAAGAACAGGGTCAAGGATATGTCCAAGCAATTTCATGGTGAATTACAAACGGTAATGCCCAGCTGAGTCCAGGGCCACACTGGATGGACACCTGATAGACACAAATCAAAGGCAGGTTCCTCTGAGGAAGCAAAAAGGGTTTGGAGGGGACCCAGCCCCACTGCAGGCAGTGGAGGGCTCAGCTGTGGGCAGGAGGCTGTGAGAGAATGAAGGACTCTCCTCTAACAGCAGAAGGAACAGGAGGTATCTGAGGAGCCATTTCAAGGTGAAAGTCTGGGAGGCTTTGCCACTTGCAGGGCTGGTTCTGGCAGATCTAAAGGGAGAGGGAAGGAGGGAGCCAGTCAGCAATTCCGGGGGTCGGAGACAGCCTCGCAGGGAAGACAGATGGGCGAGCAGGTGCTGTACCTTCCGAGCAGTAACTCAGCGGAGCAGAGCTGCCATCAGACCCTAAAAGGAGTCATCAAAGCTGCAGCACAGCCCATCTCTGGGCATTGCTTTGGTGCTTTGTCCCTGCATCGACCTCACCGAGTTGCCTGGTGCAGCCCAGCCCTGTGCTGTGCTCCCACCCTGTTCTTCTGCTCCTGGGCGCTGTGGGGAGGTGGTGGCAACTGGAGCTCCTTGGGACAGTCCCTGGCTACCTCCCTCCTCTGGTGGCAAATCTGTTGGCAGCTGGAGCTGAGCAGGAATGTTAACACAGAAGTGGGGCTCGGGCTTCTCTGCCAAACTCTCTGCTTTGAGGGTCATTTATTACAGAATACAAGAAACTACCTTGGTGCAAATACCTGGGGTGAGGTGTTATTGATACAGGAGCCAAACAAAAGTAACATTTAGGTCTTAACAAGCGTCCCTGCCTTTCCTACCACCCTCCTCTGCCTCCCAGCCCACCCTGTGCCCTGTTTGAACTTCCTGTACCATCATCACACCATCGAGCAGCCCCAGCTCTGCCTTGGGTGCCGACTGCAGCCTCTCCATGGACCACTTCTCGATGATGGAGGACACGTGCGGGTTCTCCACGTTGAGGATCCGGAAGCCAGTCAGATTCACCCCAGAGTAGCGATATGGTTCTAGGTCTAATGCATAAAGATCCTTAAAAGAGAGAAACTGGTTTAAACATTTTGTTTAGCTTTTGTTTTGTTTGAGTTTTGGGTTGTGAGGGTTTTTTTTTGGTTTTTGGGGGTTTTTTTGCGTTGGTTCATGTCTGTGTTTGGAGCGAGACAGCAGAGCCCGCAGAAGGTGGGAGGAAAGACATATCCTTCAGGAATTCTGAGGATTGTGCCGTCTGTTGCCATCAGTCGCTGCTTGCAAGAGGCTTGGAGGTGTTGGTGGAATTTGGGTGCCGTATGTGCAGGTTCCCCCACACACAGCAGAAGGGAACTCCTACCAAAGAGCCAAAGAACTTGCTCTCTGCATGAAAAAGGCAAGTGAATTGCGGGAAGAAAACCAGAATCACTGCCTGTGACCCTGAAAAAAAGAGACTTGCGACCCAGGGAGGGAAGACAAGGCAGAGCTCCTGTATCTGAAACTCCCAGGGGCCTTTCCATGAAGGATTTGCTGGGAGTGCTGAAGCCCACGGGGTGCTGTGGATGACAGAGCCACTCTGAATGCAGAGCACCAATTTGCAGACTATCAAAGAGGAACTAAGACGCATTTCTTGACATTCCGACCAGCCTACACAGTCTGCAGATGAATGAGGGTGCCCTTTATACGATGTAAAAAGCCCAGAGTCAGGCAGCGCTCAGCTCCACTGGCTGCTGGCCCACGAGCATCTCTTGGCAAGGCAGTGAGGGGCACTGGGAGGGCGATGGGGAGCACTGGGGGGGCACTGCTGTGGTGCAGCTCTTGGCTCTCCACATGTCTGCATATCAGCTTCAGTTCAGGGATTAACTTCAGTGCTCAGGGACTAGTCCGAGTAGTTTGGGGTTGGACAGCACGGCAGGAGCAGGTACAGCTGATCTGCTCCCCAAACCCAGGCAGCTTACCAAGTGTGGTGGAGACGGCAGTCGGGAGGCGGCTTCGTTAATGGGAACAATTTTGTTAGATGGGACATATTTAATCAAGGCTTATCCTGAACAACTTCTGCAGGTGTTCAGGGGTAGTAAAAATGTGGGGAGGCGGGAAGGCAACGGCACTGTCTTTTGTGATAGAGCGTGGGGGTGAATATGGGATGTTCATTGCTCTCACAAGGGCTTATAAAAAGAGGTTAAATACAGCAAGAGATGCTGTGGCTGTTGCTGTGCTATGCTGAGTGATGGGGCTGTTCTCTGTGATGGGACTGTGCTGGTGGGACACAGACATGCTGTGGGAACACCCAGCCACAGCATCCGTCAGCAGTGAGCTCTTCTCTGCCCACGGGGGGCTGGAGAAGTCCCACACACACTGCCCTAAGCAAAGTAGAACAACAGCAGCACTTGCCAGCAACTGAGACTTCATTCTCTGTGGGGGAGTGAGGATTCTTACGGCTGTTTTGCTTTAATAAGCTTTGGGGGTTTGATCTTTTCCGTAAGCCTGGCCCGGCCTCTGCAGCCCCAGGACTCACTGCTGATGGATGCAGTGCTCGAACCTGCAGGTGCAGCAGGGACCAAGTCATTAATCACCCCACAACAGAGGTCAGGGCTTGGGTGTTTGGGGTTTTATTTATCCCTGAAAAATTGCAATTCAAACCTGCATGTTCTATTAAAGGGCACTGTGAAAACCAGGCTACGATGGTGACTTTTAAATGACTTAGGGGAGCTAAGGGCAAATACAGTGGTTTGACCTACAGACAGGTGCTCATGTCATCTGGCTGTGACAGGGGGCAACATTCCTGTGCCTGACCCACTGGAAGAGAACTGTTTTTTCAAGGTTCATAACTTTTGATCAGACACTTCAGTTTGTATTCTGTAAATTGTTGTGGGGAAATAACTGCACAAGCCGATCCTTTCCCTCTCAGAACATGACTGTATGTGACCAATCTGATCCTCCAAGCTCCAGACCCTGTGGTCCCCCTCACCCAGTTGTGAGACCACCAGCCCATGCCAGCTCTTAGATTTTACCAGTATTTTGGGTGCCCTCCCTGCCCTGGTGCTCCCACTGACCCTTCCTTTCACCAAGTTCCTATAGAAACCAACCTCCCACCAGATCACTCCTTGGTTCCAGTTTAAATCTCAGCTGCAGTCTGATTTATCACCTCCTGGAATAGGAGGATAATTCAGAATACCAGCTGAGTGTCAGGACCTGGGGAGGTGTGGAAGGGAATCACTAGATCAGTTTCTTCTGTATTTTCTGCTCTTGCACAGCCACAAATTGAAACATCTGGTTCTATTTTCCACCTCATCTACATTCCCTTTCACTCATTATTTTCTGTACTGCAGATTAATTCTCTCCTCCACCCTTTATTATACTCTCGGTGTTCCTGTGATGCTCTCCCCCTTCCTTGCATACGCTCTCCCCCCTCCCCAGTTACCCCAGCTTGGGTTTCTTGGTGGTGGTGGCAGTGCTGAGGACTGATCCTCACCACCTGCAGTCAGAAGCTGGAAGTAGGGGTGCCCAGGAAGGGCATCCCCATGAGCTGCCATGTGGAGCCCACGGGTAAGGTTCCCCGCACGGTTCCTTGGGAGCCCTGAATGGACACAGCTTTGCCTGGAGGGCTGGGGGTGTGGGGAGGATTGGCCATGTCTGCAAGGACTCATTTTACAAACTGCTGAGACACCCCCTGAATTTTAGAGGTTAGAGGCTCTCCCTGCAGGGACTTAGGATATAAAAGCTGTGTGTGCTTGAGAGGAGGGCTCAGCAGTTCCTCCTCCTCCTCCTTCTCCTCCTCCAGTGGAAAAGGCTGATGGAGCTCTTCATGCTGGAGTCAGTGAACTGTAGTCGTGCTGCCTAGCAAAATGTTGAAGCATTTCATGCCAAGTGTTGATACACTGTGCTCAGTATTGACTGGGGACCTTTTAGAAACATTCAGTATAACATAATAGACTAATTCATTAGCACCCCATGGGTCTCGTACTGGGGAAGCTGAAGCACAGGCATTGCAAGCTAGGAAAACATTGCCTTAAGGAATGACAGATTAAAATATCTTTCCCATGATATAACTGTTATTTCAGGAAAGTGGCATTAATTGTGATTGCTTATCTATTAATTTATTATAATTCCTCTTTTCCCACCTCCAGGCTGTACCTACACATGAAATGTACTCCAGGCTCAGCTGGGGCTGATTAATAGGAGGTTATCTGGGAAATGCTTAAAGCTGCCTGGAATAGATAATGGCAGCAGGGGTAATTAAAATGTCTTTTGCATTTGAAAAATAAATTTTGTAGATTTTAAGGGTTAGTTTAGTCTGTTTCTTTCCTAAAGGCAAAAAGATAAATTGGATTTTCAAAATCACACAAAATTCAACAGTAGACTCGACAATAGCATCTTAAATGGAGACACGAGTGGCCCTGCCAGGAAAGCCAAATGCCTCCCGGCACCAGAGAGGAACTGGCCCGTGTTTAACAGAGGGGAGTTAATGTCAGGCTGAGTTCATCTCCTGCAAAATAAACCTGCAGGAATGAACTCTGGACCACAGCAGGGCTGCTCCTGGCTCCGCAGGGAGATGTGGTTGGGCACACAGTGCTCATCCCCAGCTCCTGCTGAAACAGGGTCCCACCAAATCCTTTGTGGGGGCTGCAGCCCCACACACTCACACCGTGCTCATCTGTCAGTGCCAGGGGGGCTGCACTGAAATCAAAATGACTGGGAGGGGAAATAAGACCAGAAGCCACATCTGTGCAGGCCAGAGCTGCTCCAAAGGAGGGTAAGGAAGAACTGGCATCTCTCAAGTGAAGTCCAGCCCTGCTCTCACCATCTGCTAGGGCCCCAGACCTCCTGTTCCCTTGCATTTCCCACCCCATTGTGGTGCAGTGCACACCCGGATCGACACACATCCCACCCTCCCTCCCATTCCACCCCTCCCAGCTGTGAGTATGCCAGGTGTGATACTTTACCAGAGTGGTGAAGATGAAGTGGTAGTATTCTGTCATCATTCCCATTGCCATGGCCTTGAGGAGAGTAGAGAAAGGAGGTTGGTAAAGTAGACACAAGAATATAACAACAGCCATACAACATAAACCTCAGAGCTGATCGGTAAATGGGGCAGGAGGCAGACATGGAAACACAAGGGCTGGATTCAGGGTCAGTCCCATGGAGCAGTCTGCCTGTTCCTCCTTTATGTGCACAACAGTCGGGTCCTAACTTAGTGCCTGGTTGAGAAATGGGTCCATGAAGGTTGTAGGCACAAGGATGGGGAGTAGGAACATCCCTCATCCCTTGGAGATCATGGTCCAGACCCAAGGGCCCTTGGCCAGCCCAGCTCAAGGTTCCTGGCCAGCCCCAACACGGAGGATGGCTTGTGCAGATTGCTGGGATTTGCATAACTGAGCACTGGAGAGAACAGGCTGTTCTGTGAGCTCTGTCGGAGGACAACCGTGGGCTGGAGGGGCTTTGGCTGGACGACTACATCCAGACCCTGCACAAAACAGGGGGAACAAGTTCCACCCTATGGAAAAGGTCACCTTGAAGCTGGTGGCTGGTGACAGGAAAGAGATTCCCATGGGTTTGCCTGGGATGCGGGCTCTGTGAGCATGTTTTCTGGAGAAAACATACATGCAAGAGCACTTTAAAATCCCCACTCATGGGAAAGCGACTTCGAGTCCCCCCCAGGTAACATTTGCTTCCCTTGGATTTTGCTAAAATTACTAGGGCGGAATTTAGCTCTGAGGAAGGATGTGACAGTCTGAGAAGAAGTGAGATGTCAGAAAACAGGGCGAAAGGAAAGGATCTGGGTTGCAAGCCTGCATGTTGCGACTAGAGTGTGATTTCACCCTGGGTTTCCTGCTCTGGTAGTATCTTTTAGGAAGTCTGGAGGGTGTTGCTGTGTGGCCACACATTGTCTTGTCCTATTCCCCCCATCCCTGCCTGGGTGGTGGATCTCAAGGGCTGCATCATAGCTCCCTCCCTCTTGCACACCCTGGTGCAAAGAGCTGGAGCAAGGAGTGGTACCTCAGTATGGGAAACATCAGTGATGGGAGAGCAATCAGGAGCAAATCATGAAATTCCTGTCCAGGTTCATTTCGGATCATTTTGGCCATAGGTGAGGAGCCCAGATCTGCTCCCAGAAGGAAGCTTCAGCTTCCCAGCACTGGCAGCCCGGGGCAGGATGCATCTGGGTTTGTGGGGAAATGAATAAATGATCATCCTGGTGGATAAGCCACAGGCGGTGGCAGGATGGGAGCAGCAGCTCTGTTAGGGCTGACAGGCACAGCTGTGCCCTGCGGAGCACGGCCACTGCTTGGGACAGAACACAGAGGACAGGGCTGTGGGGAAGCCTCAGAGCAGATGTGGAGTGATAACAAGGGACCAAAACCATGGAAGGCCACAGGAAATCCTTATAAGAACCTGAGGCAAGATATGAAGCATGGCAGGACTCACTCTCCAGGAGACGGCTTTGCCTTTGCCCAATTTGTACTTTTGGTGTAAAAGTGCTGTTTCACAAGTGAAGGTGGCACCTCTAGATGTGCATTTCTTGATACAGGTAGAAAAGCGAGGAAAATATGAGGTTTATAAGCTTTCTAATCTTCAGCAGATGTGAGTGACCTGCAGGTCGTGGTGCACTGCTCTGTGCCTGCCTGGTGCAGAGACCACTCAGGCTGTGGTTTGGGTTTGTGCACCTTCTCAGGCTCTGAAAATGCTCCACAGTATTTCCCCGAGTAAAAATAACACCGTCTAATATTATGGCTTTGGGTCCTGACAAAAACCCGACACACACACAAAAAACCTGCCAGAAGGACTTAGAGTTGTCTCCCCTTGGTCCCCCCTCTCCTCCATCTTCCTCACTCTGTACTCACGGTGATGAGCAGAGCAGATGGCACAATAACTATAATAAACTGCATAATAAGTGAGCAGCACCAAACACAGCCAGCACGGGAAAATAACAGGCAGGAGACAATGAGCCCCTTCTATTGCTTTCCGTAATAATCCCTCCCAGGCTTTCTGAGTTCTCTGAGCACTTCCCTTCATTTTGCATCAAGCAGGCTGCAGGAGAAGGCTCTTGCCTTGTGTTCTCTTTCTTAGCCCTTCAGGGGATTTGTTTAATGTGTGTGGTGGTGTCATGCTGGGCTGAGAGGAGCAACACTTCCACTGGCTGGTTTTTAGCATCTTCCTGGGAGTCTTTTCCTCTGCCTCATATTGACCCTAAAACCCAAAGGCACTTGGGAATGAGGAGGAGCTGGGGTGAGCAGCAAGAATGCCAGCGGAGGATCTCGTGGAGAAAGAAAGGAGAGAGTCCAAGTGAATGGAAAATCACTGACATCTGGCTTAAAGTCCAAGAATTGCAGACCGTGCTGGGGAAGGGACAGAGATTCTGGGAGAGCCGGGGGTGTTGCTCTGGATGGAGGAGGCAGAGGGCAGAGGGCAGAGGCTGGGGCTGGGGCTGTGCAGCCACAGGGAGAGCCACAGAACTGTCTGGCACCAGCCTGGGCTCGGCGCCGTGTTCGGGACAGCCCGTTCTTCTCCTGTACCGTTTGTTTGTTCTTATCCACAGTCACTTTTCAGTACCTCCAGTTTGCCAGTGAAAACTCCACCTTTTGCAGAGACCCAACAGCATCCTTGAAGGATGGACACGGAGTAGTTTTTAGTGTGGCTACGGATTGGGGCTGAGGTGTGGGGCGTCCCCCTGCAGTGCAGCCACCCCACATCCACAGGCTCCTCAGCAGCCACTTCTGCTTT
This sequence comes from Sclerurus mexicanus, assembly GCA_013396755.1. Classification (NCBI taxonomy): domain Eukaryota; kingdom Metazoa; phylum Chordata; class Aves; order Passeriformes; family Furnariidae; genus Sclerurus; species Sclerurus mexicanus. The sequence goes on from VWZF01001858.1 coordinate 253,904, forward strand.
TCCCCGTCGTTCCCCCTCACCTGCTTGAGGATCTGAGCCGCCATGAGGTGGCTGCAGTCGAAGATGATGCGGAATTCCCTGCCCCTCTTCATCTCCTTCAGCAGTGGCCGGGCGTCATCGGTGTCCAGCGGGAGCTGGCGGATCTTCAGGCGGATGTTGTAGCGGGACGGGGCCATGATGAGCTCCTGCAGCCGGATGAGGCCTTCGAGCATCACACAGAGACAAACCCACAGCATTACAGGTCTGCCCTCCCCACGGGCTGGGGTGCAGCAGCTTAGCGCTTCCCTGTTCTCTGTGGAATAAGGTCAGGAGCTTCCTCCCTCCCTCAAATGGCCATTGCTATGGCCATGGCCATATCAATTATTAACCCCCAGATATCTCCACAGCAGCTGTTCTGTGCCAGAATGGCTTTTCCTGGTGGCTCCCTGCTGCCCCACCAGAGCTGGACAGGGTCCCTACATAGGCAGGAAGAGACTAGCAGGTTAGTCCTAACTTTTGATACCTCTGGGATCACAGCAAATTTTCTTAAGCAAATGTGTCCTTGAGAAAGGACAGGATGTGATCATCAGCTGCACAACAAATTAAAGTCTGCATATTTACCACGCACAGCAGCAAAAGGAAAAAATGAATATGCACTTGGATTTATGAATCGTGTAGATCGCAACGGTCACTTAATCACAACTCGTAACTTCCTACTACCCTCAGAATTCATTGCTGTTTCCTGCACAGGGCACAAAGCCATGCTGGATGCATGAGCTGAGCAAGAGTTGTTGGAATCTGGTGTTGCAAGGAGAATTGCCTATTGCAAGGGGGAAGAGAGCAGCGTGTCCCTCTGCACAGCACAAGAAACACATTAGAATATGCCACGAAGGAAACATACTGTGACCCACATTTGCAAAACAGGAATGTCAAACTGTGTTCTCATCAGCCCTCCCCTAAAGAAACCATTTGGTTTAGTGGAATTAGGTTGGACAGGCTATCCAATGTGGCTTTTGTTTTTGGGAGTCTATCTCTAGTGCTGTGCAGCACTTTGCTTTGTTTAACCATCAACAGCTTTCCTTACATGAAAAACTTTGTCAGCGCCGTGTTACAGAATGGGCCAGAAAACAAAAATACTTTCCAGAACCGCTTTTGCTTTAGCTGGGAACTGCACCCTCCATGGCAGCCACGGACGGGGCTTTGCTGGTGCAGAGGGGAACTGTGGTGCCAGAAGAGCTGGGCTGAGCTGAACGCCTGGGAATCCATCACTGCATGGGAGGTCTTTTGGCTCCTGGAAAAGCTCATGGGAAAAGTTCCCAAAGGGACCCACATCACAAAATCTCCAGGATTCCTCCTTTAAACCCCTCCCTTCCCTACCTGTGCTGTCGTCGTACACCACCGTGGCTGACCTCCACTTCAGATACTGCACGAGGTCCAGGATGGCGTGGCTCAGGGAAGCATAGTCGGGATACAGGTTGACATAGAAAGTGTCCTTGTTATCCAAAGGGTGGTGCTTCCATCGGAGCTGTATGTGGGGGACTTCCAGGGCGTTGCAGATAGACTGGACGGCGTTGGTGCAGGAGCCTTGGGAAGGTCCAAATATTGCGACGACCCCTAGAGCGAGCTGGTCACAGGCTGGGACGGGAAGGGAGGGATGTTGTCAGAGCCTGGGGCAGCCCTGGGCACAGACTGCTGTGCCTGCCCTGGGCTGGGGGACAGTGGGTGAACAGACACTTCTGGGCTCTAACACAGCACTGATATTGGGTAATTACAGCGGTGTTGAGGCAGATACAGAGAGAGGGGGATGGGATTATGGCAGATGGGGTCTGGATCAGTGGGGAGAGTCACAGAGCAGTGCCAGGCAGAGCTCTGAGGGAACCTCCAGCACTAAACCATCTGAAAAGGGACAGGGGATCACTGGGCTGTCTGGGAGCAGATCCCCGCTCCCAGTGATGTCCCTCCCATAGCCTCCAGCTCAGGCGGGTTTCCTTTCTCACAAACCAGAATCAAACTCCATGAGCCCTCAGGTCACCAGCCCCACAGCCTTTGCTGTGCAGTCCCATTTCTCCCCTCCTCTTCAGTAATTCAAGTGGGCTGTTGTTCTCCAGTAATCAAAACTGGCTGTTAGTAAGAGAAGAGAATATCCACACGACGGATGTGAACACTGCCAGGGATACAGTGACACAAACACAGGCATGGCCTCCAGACCTTCACTCAGGATTAGAGCAAACGCTGTGAAAGGAGTGAGGTTTTGTGAGGTTTGCAGAGGGAAAAAAGGTACTTGTTCCCCTTGCATTAAAAAGCCTGTGGAAGGTCAGCTCCAGCAGGGGTTCTCATCCAGATCACTGGTGAGAGCAGGGCAGAATGAAGTGCCGGGTCTCTGGTGAAAGCAGACCTTTCTTGTGCTGAATAAATGGCCACAAAGCTGTTCAGAAGTTTGCTCTGCTCTTACCTTTCTTAGTTGCTTCAAAGCTGTCGTGGAAGTGTATCCTCTGGATGTCATAGGTTAGGGTTGTGTTAGGCAACAAAGTTCTGTTCCTGTTAATAATGTTGGCGGAGAATCGGAAGGCTTGCTCCTCGGCACTCATCACCTGTGTGTTGGGACCATCGGCGTACTCAAAGATTCCTCCTGCAAGACAAAAAAACCCCACCTTTGAGTCACATAAAATTTGCTTCATGTTCTTTTGCAGCAAGGGTGAGAAAACACTTGAAAATTCGCAGGTGGAGCAGGTCTTGCTCCGAGTCCTGTCCCGGACTGAAATAAAGACATGAAAACACCTGTTTTTTGTTAAATGCTGGTCTATGACAGTGTTCACGGTGGCAGCTTTGTGGGGCAATAGGAAGCAATTTAAAGTCTTGGAACATTTTTGCGAGACAGATGAGTGGCTTCCCATTAAATTTTACGAGCTGACCTTGGGAAGTGTGGACAGGCTTATTGTCCAGCTGTAGGGCTGCTCCAGGTCTGTGCTGTGAGGAGTAACTGGGTACAAAGCTGGCACTGCCCTCCCCTTGGACTCCTCCTGCCTCACCACCCACCTCTCATCCTTGCACGGGAGGCAGTCAGGGCAGTGCTGCTGATGCATATTTTTAGTGCCATTTTCAGTGCCCTTCTCCTCTTTTGTTGTTCCTCACGCTCAGTTCTCCAGGTTTTTAATTCCGACCAGCAGAGACTTCTGGATTTGCTACCCTACAGCTCCTCTGCTCAGTAATGCACATCTCGGATGCAGCTTTCCCGTGTTCAAAAGTTGTTAATGCCATTACACCTCCCCAAGGGCAACAAGCTCATGTCGCAGCATCGCTGGGTTTCTTGGCTCCGTGTCTGTGAGTCCTGTCCTCAGTTCCCACTGGCAGCCACTCCAATTGGAGTGACTGGGTGCAGGCGTGGATTATGTAATGGCATGTCCTCGTCTCTGAGATCCAGGATCCATCCCGCGCCCCTCGCAGAATCACAGGAAGACACAAACCTTGTTCTGTCTTATTAAAAAGTAAACCAAAATATTTAATGGATGAGCGAGTTAAGCAAGTACAATTGGTAACAGATGGTCTCGGGGTTCATTAGCAGAAGGAGAATCTTCCTCTTCAGTTTAAGGTAGTCCTCAAATGCTTTGTGGTAGACAACAGATGTCTGCTCCTCCTGGCTTTCAGGCAATGCCATGAATGCTTCTCCAGGAGCTGGAGCACATTCTCTATGGTTTTGTGGCTGTTTGGTGTTAGCCAGGAGTGCCAGTTTGGCCAGAACCAAGCTGACATCTCTGCTGACATCCGTGCCCTGGGTGTCCTCCCAGGGAGCCTGAGCAAAGCTGCAAAGCACAAGAGCGATGGTTGGAGATATCACGGCAGGGGATAAGAGGGAGTTGCAAAAGGCCTCTGACTTTCTGCTCCCCTTGATCATGACAAGTCCCTTCTCTCCTCTTCCTCTGCAGACTTTGTGCGTCCCTGTCCCCAGGTGTGAAGTGAGTGTGGGAATTAATTTACATTCATAAACGTCCAAAAAAGTTTGAGCTGTTCCCTGCACGCCTCTGCTCTAAAAAAATACTGAAATCACTGCTAATTTTGGTAATGGGGGAAATATAGAAAAAGAGGCTGAATGTTCATTCCTGGAGACTCATTCAGTCCCATGTGATTTTCAGCCCATCACTCATGACCAGGTTTTCAGTCCAGAATGCCGAGCAGTGTAGGCAGAAGCGTAGCAAAATTGTTCACGTGCCTCATTCTCACTGGATCATGACAAAACATTTGGGTTTTGACTAGTGCAAAGAAAATTATTCATCCACATCAAAGTCTGCACATGTTGGCGGCTCAGTTTAAGTTTCTTAGGGCAGAGGAAGTTCATACACAACATTACAGCAGAAACAATAAAAAAAACCTAAAGTGAGTGTGAGATTCGTCCCCATCCTGTTCAAAGCTTCACTGTCCAGGCTATTATAGCAAGGGATTTTTTTTGTTTTGTTGCATTGTCCTGAAGTGATAACTGGATTCATGTTACATTGATTATCCACTAGCTGGCATTAGGCTTTCTCCCAGCCCAGCGCTTTCAGGGTTGCATTGGAGCATGTCTTATTATGAGAGAGTATGGAAGGGCTGGGTATGTGGATTAGGGGTGTTTTATCCCAAATAAATTCCTGTTCCAGACATCCAACTGGATATAATAGGCTTTGTGACAGGAAAGAATTTTCTGTGCAGCCACCCAGGACCTTGAACTCAGTGCCAGGCAACGAGGGAGACGACAGGCAGAAGTGATGTATTTCGGGTTCCACTGCTGGGAACACACCGGGAATGCACCGGGGCATTGGAACGTCCCACAGCTCCTGCGGTGCTGAGTGCAGCCTCCGCATGGCACAGCCTGCTCTTTGCTCAGAACCTGGGGGCACGGGGAGTGCCCGATGTCAGATCCTGTGCTGCCAGCCCAGCCCTTCCCATCGGATCCCTCAGATCCCTCTTGGCTGCTGCGCTGCTCCTTCAGAGACCTTCATTCCCATCATTATTTAAAGAGCCTAATAACCGCCTTGAAACAGCCGATTAATGCATAATCTTCATCGTGATTACGCAGCATAACTGGCATTAATTTGCAAAGGCAGCTAATTATGAAAATAATTGTTGCAGTTCTTCCATTTGGGCAAAATGGCGACTATCAGCTTGTGCCACTGCGAGCACGAGGGATGTGACATCAGCTGGCTGATGGCTGGGCTAGGGGACCCCAGGGGTCCCCTGCAACCCTCAGCAGGAGAGATGGAGCCATGCAGGGCTGGGCAATCTGCTGCTGAGGGCTGGACACAGTCATGGTCAACTCCACAATGAGTGATCCCACGCAGGCTTTGGGCAGGAACCTCACCCAGCTTCACCTTCATGAGCCAGTGGGTGTGAAAAGCTCACAACAAAACAGCCTCCACTTTTATGCACAACCTATCAACAAATTCCACCTGAGAAAGGGAAATTAAAGGTTCTTTAGTGCTGCTGCCTTTCTCTAAACTATTTCTGCCTCTGCCCTATTTTTGAAGCTAGTTCCAATGTCTTGGAGATCACTGGATTCTGCTCCCTGGTGCTCACGGCCTTTCTCTGTATTGCCTGTCTGTGCAGGTCCCAGCTTCCCATTCCTTCTTTCTTTTCCTCCCATGGCTTGGCAGACAGATAAAAGACACCCATGACGAGGTCTGTCACGCTTGGTGACATTCTCCTGAGGTTCATGAGAGGATTTGCTGCCTGAGTTATCCAGGAAGGGGCCATGCTGTTCCTTGACCTGTCAATGCAGCCCATGGACTCCCCACTGCAGCACCATGTGTTGTTCAGCACACACTGAGGTTTCTCAGTTCAGGTTGAATTTGTTTGCATGGATGTCCTTCCCTGGAAAACCTTCTTTTCATGCCATGTTTGGTGCAGTGGCACCTGGGGCTGGGAGTCAGCCTTGTGGGAGATGCCTCATACAAGCTGTCGATGACAGGCTCAAAGACTTTCGATCCTTCTCACTTACTTTTATATATATTTTTTGATGGAGTCATCCATTATTATATCTGATTTCTTGGATTTTAAAATCAATCCCAGGCAGGTTAAATAATTATTCAGTTGTCTTTTACTCTTAAAGCAGACTAATTGCTCTCTAGAGAATGTCAGCCAGCGTACGGGAAAACACGCTAATTAGAATCAACTTCATGTCTGACTACTTTGTGTTATTTTATTTGATGACCCTGATGTTGCTGCCGAGATGGGGAGTTTTCAAAATGCAAAATGAGATTCCACAGCAAATGCCTGAAGCTTCCCTTTGGGTCTCCACCAGACTGCAGCAGTGGGGCTGGGCTGGGAAGGAGCCTGGGCTGGCATGAGGGGACGTTTGGCCACAAAGCACAGAGGGTCTCACTCAGAGCAGCAGAACTTGGGCCTCTCTTGGGGGTAAAATCTGGATCCCAGGGAACACCCAAGATCCCACTGATGCTAATCAGAAGAGACCCAAGTATGTCCACATCCAGCAAAGCTGCATCATACTCCTCCATCCCCAGGGATGGTGCTGGAAGATCTTGGGAAAGGCCCCAGGATGGAGCCGGAAAGTGAGCCGGGAACTCTTTTCCACTAATCCAGCTGATCCCAGGCTGTGGCTGAGCGGGCTGAGTGCCAGCACAGTTATTTTTAGCTTTGTCAAGAGCTAAGTCAAGAAAGTCAAAGTATTTTAGATTTTCACTTTCTCCCCTCTTCCCCTTTTTACCAAAACAAACAGCTTCATTCTCAGAAAGAAAATTCCAACAGCCCTCAGCGTGTGGTGTGATCTCTTATCTTCTACTCCTTATAAAATCACGGAGTTATTTAGCTTTGAAGAACAACTATTTCTGATAACACTTTTCTCTCCCCCGCTGACAGTGTTGTTCACACATTCAGACAGCTCTGACAGCCTCTTTCCGTGTGACATCCAGGAAGAAATACCTGGTTTGAGACAGGTCTTACCAAGGATGGAGCCAGCGGAGCTCCTCAGGGACACAGGAGGGACACTGCTCGCTCTCACAGCCCTCCTGTGCTCAGACCTGTGTTTTGTGTTTTGTTGTATTTTTTTTTTTCTCTGAGGTTATAAAATGTTTTTCCTGTTTAGTTTCAGTGCTGGCTGGTTGGGGCATGGATTTGTCCTCTTCTGAGGACAAATTGCTCTGTTTTGGGGACAGGATCAGCAAATGGGCTGATTAGGACAGGTACACTGAATTTAGGGTCTGTTCCTTCAGGATGCCGCTCGTGGGCTCCCTGAGGCAGAGCATGGAGAGTCCTTCCTCACAAACCTGCCTCCCTGGGAAGGCTTGGAGAACTGATGCTGCTGCTTTGACCAGTCCAGTCACTGTCGTGGTCCAGCTACCCCAAGGGCTGGTGTTTATACTGGTAAAGAGAAATGAGATAACACTGCCGGGAAGTGAAAGTTTGTTCCCTGGAGCAGGAGGTTGTGAGTGGGAATAGGGCTACAACTGCCCAAGCCTGCCTGTCCCGTGGGACTGTGGCAGTCTCAGGTGCCATAATAAGGATGCAGTGAGAGCAGCAAAATCCAGAAGGCAATAAATATCACAAAAAAAAAAAAAAGAAAAGGTGAAAGCAATGACAGATTTATTCACAAGAAATCTCCCCTTGCACTTTCCCCCAAGGAGCTGCTACTGTGAAATGCTCCATGAGCTCCTGCAGCCAGAGCAGTCTGTGCTCAGTCTGGTGTGGAGCAGAGCCCCCAGTTCTGGTGTCAACTGGTGCTTCCCAAACAGAAACAAAACCATTCTATAAAGTGATGAGTGAAGAAGGCAGTGCCAGAAATGTAGAGGCTTCCACCCTTCCAGAGCCCTTGTTACTCCTGGGAAGCCCTTGGAGTGGGAGAGGCAGAGCAGATCCCCCTGCCCTGGCCCTCCAGAGAGTCCCATCGAGCCATACGTGCCAGATCCTGGGATGTGCCCTACGGCAGGACCACGGAGCTGCTCTGTGCCGAGGCAGCAAGCAGAACTTGCGAACTGATTGAAACAAACCTTCTGGGAAGGAGCTGAAAATAATTCCCGAGGTCCGTCAGTGGGTTCCTGGTTTTGACAGAGCGGCAGGATCTGAGTCCCCGTCCCCTTCAAGTGCTGCTGATCATGCACTGGCCCTGTCACTTCAGCGTGGCACTGCTTAATGTGATGCAGCACAGCCACGGATCCAAAGCAATTTCAGGCTTCATCAACACGCATCACGCAAGAGAGCCCCTGCACAGGGCTCGTTGGCAGCTCGGGGGCTGAGCTGGCCGTGCCCATGGGGGCTGCTTGCTCTGGATGCTGATTGCTAAAAACCCAGGAGCAGGATCTGCCTGGAACACAGGGAGAGGATTAACCTCAGAGCCGGTGTGTCTGGGTCGCTTGCACTCACACGCTGCCCGTGTCCATTGCACATCACTTTTGTATGAATTAAAAAGGCATCAGCCTGTCCCTGAGCAGATGGATGCTGCTCCCACCCTGGCAGCTTCCCTGGCTCTCAGGTCCGAGGCATTTCCAGCTGTTTTTTTCTGAGGACCCTGGTTTTGTGCTGCCTCCATGGGCTGACAACCCACTCCTGTCCACTGAGGAGCTTCCCCCGTGTCCATGATGGAGCCAAGTGGGGACTCAACGCAGCCCTTCGAGGCTTGGGTTCTGGAGGCTCCTGAAATCCCTGGTGTACCTGGATTCACTCCCCAACAACCTTTGGAAGATGCAGGACAAGGGGCAGGGCAGCTCTCACCCTGCTTGAATCCCCTGTGAGCTCAGAGGAGGCACAGGTGCAGTGGGGTGACCTGTCCCCGAGGTCACTGGGAGCTCCCCATTCCCCCCAAAGGTGAACAGCAACATTTCAACTTCGGCTGCCATGAACCTGCAGCACAGGGCTGAACATGAGTGGGGATGGTCCCGCTGCCACCTCGCTGCCCACAGCCCTGGGGGTGTCCTGGGGACCCCACAGTGGCTGGTGGAGGAGCCAGTGGACTGAGCCACATTCCCAGCGCCTCCGACTCCACCACACGGTGCAGCAGGAGGAAGAGCCAGGTACTTGCTGAGTAATGCCAAGAAGGTGAACTCAACCAGAAAATCAGATACGCAAAGCGTGAGTGTGTCCCACAGGGAGGGATTTCCCGCCTGCCAGGACAGAAATCCTGTCAGGTTGATCCATTCCCAGGAGACGGTGTCTCCCTCTTTTCTCTTTTTGTTATTGAATATGCAAAATCCTATTTCATTTGCTCTGAATTAAGCACTTCATGTCACAGGGGGTGACATTCTTCTCCTATGTATAAGCTCCTTAACAGATGAGCAGTCAAGTGGCAAAGAAATACATTATTAATGCTTCTGGTTAAATTAACTGATTAAAAACACTGGAGCTCAAATGTATGTATCAGCACTTTACTCACGCTAAATGAGGAATTAATGGAACATGGCGGGTTGTGTTTTTAATGAACAGTAGATAGGGAAGGTCTGGAAAGGTTTGTCACTGCTCACAGGGATGACCCATCGCATCACTGGCCGTGCGCCGGTCGCGGCACCGCTCATCCCCACGGGCCAGGGCACAGCCAGGGCACGGCAGAACGGGCTGCAGCTCCTGGAAACAAACTTCTCCTCATTGCAAACCCTCCTCGTTTTGGCCTAATTGGCAGCGTTTCCCCTGCCATGCTTCAAACAAGCTGTTCTGGTGTTGCACATTTGACATCTGAGGAAGAGCGTTTACCGCAGTGGCAGAGCGTAACCCCGACCAAGGGAGCGGATCAAAGCGCTAATCTGAGATCAAAAGCCTTCAGTGGTGCTACAGCAGAAATAAATTAAGTTAGCAACAGATTTCTTAATGATATTTAAATTTGTAATTTGCATAGTACATGATTAAAATGAAATGGGCTTTTTTTTTTTTAAGCTGGCTCAATTAATTAAAATAAAAGGAGAAAGCAGCATCATAATCTCATAGGAACGGATTCCCATCAAGATAAAGGCAAGGAAAATGCCACAAAATGACACAGTAAATGCAAATCTCCATAAGTGACCAGGAGTTGCAGCTCGAGAACCCTCTGAGGGGCTGATCTCCCAGTGACCCCCAGTCCCACCATCCCCTCAGCACTGGCTGGGAAAGTCTCCCACAGCCTCGGCAGTTTTGCTCTAAGTGGTTATTTCTCTGCAAAAGGGAGATCTGGCAGCTTTGCTCTACTCATGTTTGACTTGCTCTCACTGTGGGACCCCTCACCAGGTAGCCAGGCTCCCTGGGATTAATTCCCAACTCAGATTTGTGTGTGGGTTGCCACAGGTACAGAATTAAACCATGGTTTAATTCCTGCCTCTGCTCTCTGACAGCACCAGGGAGAGGCGGCTGAGCTGCACTGTGCCACTGACACCCGTCACCTTTGATGCCCAGCCCTGCCCTCCTGTTCCGAGTGATGGACAACCCCCAAAACGTCACTGAAACAGCCTAAACTCAGCAGATGTGTCCCGGGAATCACCGACGGCCAGATAAATCAGGCGTGCTCAGATGTCATTTTTATGGTGGTGCTTTGGGCTGTGAGCATGTGTTAAAATGTAATATATGGGACAAAAAGGGGGTTGAAAGCTTAAAATGATTGTGGATCTGTAATACAGGGTTGAGGCAACACAGCTGGAAGTATGTTTTCCATGGTGTTTTATTGCCCTGTGCAGGGATCCGGGTTGTTCATTGGGGCACAGTTTGGGCAAGATACGGAACAGGGAGAGAGGCCACACTGAAATAAATCCCAGCTCATGCCATGACTGACCAGGCTTATAACAAACCTGCAGGGTGATAAAATACTCTGGATTTGTCTTTACTCTGCTGCAGAGCTGAGGGCTGGCCCCATGTCCTTCTGCACATCCTCTCCAGTTTGGGGCTTCCCTGCCCATCCAAGCAGGCGATCACTCTTCCCACTTATCCCACTGCAAACTGAGTCCAACTGATTCGTTTGTCAAAATTCACTGTAAACTGAACAATGGGTGTTGGAAACCAAACCCGTTTTTGGGGAAAAAAATTACCTTCCCAGTTAAAGTGGAGTTGGGAAATCTCTGGGCTCTGCACTGAGGGAGCCTACTGGCCAGGCACAGAACCACCAAGCTGAATTAAAAGGCTGATTATTGCATGTTAATTAAATTCTTCTCAAATATTCATTGCTAAGCCCCAGCTAATAAATGTTAATGCCCACCTGGCATGTAGCATGTAATATTAGACTTAAGAAATCTGCATTAAATCTGATTCTCCATCCACAGTGTAACCAAACACCAACAGTCAATGGCTTGTTTCTCACTCTTGCATTGATGCCTCCAAAACCAGGGCCTTGAGTAAGATGATGCATTGAATGGCAAACACAGTTCTGCAAATATTGTGACATATTGTTTGTCATCTGCCCTAAATATTTAACAGTTCCGTTTTACAAGGATTTTGTGCCACATGCTGAGTGTTTGGTCCAGATAGATCTTGAATTTGACTGATGGAGTGGATTCTGTTCAGGAGCTGAGAGTCCCAAAGCCTTGTCAGGGTCTTTGCTGTTGGCATCTTCTGTTTAAAAGCAAGCAGAGAGAGGGGGGAGGGGGAAGCCCACAGAGTGCTCTGGGAAAATAGTTTCTGCTTAAGCCCATCCACTCTCCACAGAAAAACCTTTTTGTAGGAAGAAATCAAAGGTCTGGAATAGATTTCAACAGGTCTCCGGGAGCTGAGGGATGCAGAGGGAGCATGGGACTCCGTGGGATTGACCTGCCTGTGCTGCTGGCATTCAGGGCAGCCCAAGGTGTAGTTGGGAGATTGAGAGACCCATTTTAGCCTTGATATCTTCCTATTTTAACGTTGTTAAGCAGAGGGAAAACCAGACTTTGCCAGGATATGGTGCTTGCTGGGCACAGGAGGTGAGAGTGAGCACAGGGGAGGCTGCACTCGGACCTATGAGGAAGAAAAAGCTCAGGATTTTTTAAAGATTCCTTCACAATCTATCTTGACTGCAATCTTTTGGGGGGTGGAAGTCCGGGGTGGGCATTTTGTAAAACTGTGATGTTCAGTATTTTTCATGAATGGTTATTATTCCTTTCTTTCCCACCCCATTTCTTAATTTTCAATTCTGAATGCCCAGGGTAATTACAGCTGAAAGATTTGCTGGCTTAAAAGCAGCACTTTATTCCAGGGAATGAAAGAAAAAAGGCAATGACAAAAGGATCTGCCCTGAAAAATGCTTTCATTATTTTCCTGTCATCTGTACTCTCAGTTTACAAACAACCACACACAGAGCAGGGGATGTGAAGGGATGCGCCAGACCTGCTGGGCTGCACGGCTCCAAAGGATTTCCACATCCCCTAAATGATCAAAACCAGCTATTTAAAAATCTGTTCCATCTCACAGAAGGACAGGAAGAGCAGCAGGGGCTGTGTGGGTGCTGTGGGCTGATCATGTTGCTGTCCCAGGGCTCGGGGACCATGGCTGGTGGTCCCTATCATGGTGTGAGTGCCCTGCCTGCTCCCAGCCATGCTGCCAGCCTGCCCTGGGCTGGGGGCTGCTGCTCCACAGGGGGATCCCACTGCCAGAGAGGTCCCACTGCCAGAGAGGTCGCACTGCCAGAGTTATCCCACAAATTAAAGTGGGGAAATTATTAGTTGGTGGGTCAGAAAAGGGGGAATTTGAAAACCATTCCAGTTCTACAGGATGTGGAAGAGGAAAACTTTATTAATAGATGCGAATCGAATTAAAACTGTGTGTTAGTCACTGTGCAGTGACTTCACACACACCTATGTCACCTGGGACAGGGGATGTCCCTGTGCCACTGTCAGCTTAGCACTCACCTGACCCTGTAACTGCTCACACCAACCCCACAGCTTTGATATTTTGTGGTAATTCTAAGATTCATCATCATGATCGTGTTTATTTAACACTCAGGACACTGTTTCCTCCACTCCAGTGTTATGAATTACCAAGCATTATGTGTTCAGTGGCTCCCATTGATTCATGCAGAGCTAATTAATGGGATACATCACCCTATCATAAACATGAGCAATAACTCATGCCTCGTTAGCAGCGATGAGCAAACTGCTCTGGGGAGCAGGCAGGTCTCTGGAAGGGTTAATGGGAGAGGATCTACTGACTGAAGCGAAACTTCTTTTTCTTTTTTCTGGAATAGGGAGTTTTCCTGCCATTCCTTACATTTTAGGTGTATTGGTATCTCCTGAGTAATGGTGGTGTGGTATAAACTGGGAGCTGTAAACTGGGAGTAGCATGAATTCAGTGGAAAAATGGTTTGAAGACGCTTGGGGAAGAGGGATACTGGTGAGTGGGAGATGCAAAAGGAGCTTACCATGTAGCTGAGCTGATTTTGATTTTAATTAAAAAGCATATTGAAGGAAGAGACTTCTGACAGGAAATCTGTGGAGTGAAGGGTTCCTATTTCCCACTCTATTTATAAACCAGTGAACACGAGCTGGCATCCTCCTCTCACAAGGGCTCTACAGTAACCAGATTGTCTGGGGGGAAAACCACATGAAGTTGGGCAAAACAATCCTCCTCCTCTTCCTCCCGTGCCTGGGATGAGCAGCTGGGGAGCAGCCCCACAGGGGTCACTGCTCCATGCCTGGGCCAGGGACTCTCTGACTTGCCCTCTCATTTGCAGGTAACTGGTGCAGAACCTGAGTAATATCTTCAGTTTCAGAGTTAAGTGAGAAAAACTGAGATTAATAAGTAGAACGGTCCATGTGAATGCAAACATGGAGAGGATGCTGCAGACACCCCCTACTCCTGCAGTGCTGGTTTATGCAGCACTTTCTTCTTGAGACGTGTAATACATTTAAAGGCTATTTGAAAAAGATGCTCCTGGCATCTTCTGGCCCAGCAGTAAGTGGGACTGTGCTGGGCAGCAGTATATGAATCTGATGAGCCGAAGCATCGGGTCACTGCCAAACGTCTTCTGCAAAATCCTGAATTCAGCTGCTGCAAACATGTCAGTCCCAGTAATGTCCCAGCAAGGGGGCTGGACTGGGGGCATGGGAGTTCAGCATTGCAGGGCCTGTGCTCTCCTACAGCTGGTATTGAGCTTGGCTGCTCTGCCAGGGCATGTGAGTGCCGTCTGTGTGTTTTGTGGGGTTCCCTTTAATTAAAATCAACTGATGGGGCTGTAATAATGAGGATACCCGAGGCAGCACTGGAAATCAGTGGTGGTATTTCTGTTCCTGCTGTGGACCTTGCTGCCGAAATGTAGGAACAATGTAGAAAAGATCTGAAACTAAAACATAAAGTGAGATAGGGTCCTACCTTGCCCCTCTCACTGCTGCCCCAGCAGAGTCTTAGTCTTTGGGGCAGGAGAGTGGCAGGTTCTGGGATGCCCCAGCCATGGAGGTGACCTTGTCTTCTCCTGAGCAGGGAGCAGTGTGGATCTCCAGGCTTTGCTCCGGTCCCTCTCGGGCAAGTACTTGCAAGAAATGCAGTGTGAATTATTTTACTTCTTAAATGCTGTTTATGGAAATACTTCAAGGACTGACCTAAGTCATGCCTCACCAGACAATGAGTTGGGATAACTCAAATGCTCAGTGCTTCGCTCGGCTTTGTAGTAGAAAGAGAATCTTACCGCTTTATAGTGCAAAAAGAAAAACCAGACACCAGCTAGGCAAGGGGAGAAGGGACATGACTTTCAGAGCTTGCAGGCAGTAAGATTAAGGTCCAGGAAGATGATTCTTTGCTCAAGATCAGTAGTGAGTTTGGGTCCTGGGTACCCTGGCTCAGCAGGGATCCTCTCCCTTCTGGAAGGTGTGAGGGAGGTGCTGGCTGGAGCTCCAGGCATGTAATAAAGTGCTTCTTCCCCAGTAAACAGGAGTTAATTTTGCTGCATTTGAGCTCTGTATTCAGTTTTATGGATTTGGGAGGCTCTTCCTGGAGCATTCATGTTGAACTAACAAATTTTTATTAATGCTTTCAAACGGAGATGAAAATGATGTGTTATCTCAGAGATGTCAGGCTTGATGAAACCAAAAGTCCCACAGCTTCAACCTCTGCTCCTCCTGCTTTGTGTAGCTGAGCCTTAATGCAGCAATGATCCCGCAGTCCCCTCGGAGATGAAGACAAACCCTGACTGGATTAGCATGCGGAACTGTTTATTCCAACCGGGCTTTCTTTGCTCGCAGGAGCTGCTCTGAACCTCATTCATTAACATGCTGCTAAAGCAAGTGAATGGGTTTGAGATGTGAGTTTCATCTCTCCCTTCTCCCAGCACCTAAGGAAACCCACAACTATTTATTCCCTCCAGTAAAGTGATCCAGCCACAAATCCTAGAACAGTCAGGTTAATCTCTTTGGCTGGTCAGTAGGACCCAGTGGAAGGGTGACTATTGGACTGGTGCAGAGATAACTCCATTCCTTCATCCTGGAGTGAAGAGATGGCTCAGCAGCACTCGCAGAGGGCATGGCAGTTTGGGGACAGGTGGCTTTGGGTGCCCAGGATGCTGCAGCTCCCGTGTCACCTCTGTGGGTGGGGGACCACAAGGACACATCCCCGTGGCTGGTGGCCCTGCTCAGAGGGGTGGGCAGTCACGGTGATGAGGCCGTGGAAGGGGCACAGTCATGTGTGCAGCCATGTGTGTGCTCAGGTGTCGCTCTGTCCTTCTCAGCAGATTTTACTGTTAATAATGCTATTTTTAGCTTCTCCTCCCAGAACTCATCCAAGCAGAGACTGTTGATCTCAAGTACATCTTGCTGGCAAATCTGAAACATATTCTTACAGGGTATATTGCATGAATATAAGAAACTCATTTTTTCCTTGAGAGTTCTTCAAATAATCCTTGCTTTGAAGTGCTGAAACAAAGATACACAAAGGTCTGGCTCTGCAGGAGGAACGTAAGTAAAAGGTCACAGGGAGAACATGAGGGTTGTCTGTGGAGCTAAAGGGATAAACACAAATGCCTTTCTGAACTTCTCTCTACCTCTTGCTGCTCCCCCCCAGAAACACTTTTCTGGAAGGAGAGGGGGAGGCTCTTCACTGCCCTGAATCTTTCTTCAAATTTTCATTTTTAAAGTGGAATCAGATACTAATAACTGTGCTTTTCCCTGGCTTAATAACAAGGAATCTTCCAATGTCAAAGCAGGGTTAGAACCAATGGGGCCAATTCATTCCCCAGGTTTTCCTGTGACCTTTCCAGTCTGCACTGAGCTACACTTTGTATAAATAGCCTTAAATAATAGTGGAGGATGAGGGTTGGTTCTTTAGTTTAGAAGCAAAAAAGGCTTTGCTTAGACAAACACAGCAAACACGTGCAGAAAGGTCAGAAACTGAGCCTTGTAGCCAGGGCAGGGGTTGGAATTAAACCCTGAATTGCCCTCTCAGAGTCACCACACCAGGCCAGCCCGGGGCTGTATTTTGGCTGCAGCGTGTCCAGCACCCAACATCTCCTGGGCTTTCCCCTCAGGGTGTGTTTCACCCTGGGACTTTGGGACCAAGGCAGTTCAGCTCTCCAGGTGAGCGGGGCAGGTACTCCAGGTGTCCTCACACACCTACCCTGCACTGGGGTGGGGTTGTCTAAGCCAGGACATCTCTCTGCCCCTGGCACAGCTGTGTCCTACTTGTGCATCATCTACCACGTGCTGCCTGCGCCGATTAATGAGGAGGCATTTTAGGGCAGAGCACCAGGGAGTTGGTTTAATTAGCAGGTTACAAGGTATTTGTGCTTAAATTAACTTTGGCTCCGTTTTCCTCCCATTACACAAGTTCAGTTAAAACACCAGTTAATGGTGCAGCCTCCTGGCAGGGTCTTGGGTAAGAGACTGTGGCTTTACCTACAAACAGCCACGGGCTGGTGTGACATTCTCCATGGGTGTATAAAAATAAACACATCCAGTGCCCTTTCAGTGTTTCTGTGCAGGCTTTGGGCAGGGGGCAGAGCATAAACATGGCCATAAAATCATCATAACATCACACAGCTCAGTGACAATATGCTGTCTAATTATGGAAGGCTCAGAGACATCCTCAAGAAGATATAAAGTGGAAATGTAGGTCTAGGAATGGATCCCAAATGAATCCTGAGGAGACTGGGTAAAAGAAGTGGGTATTAATGAGTAGCACAGAAATAAAGACTTGAGGAAATTCAACTATAAAAAGACGGGGGAAAGGGATTGTCTGTATAACTAGCAAAGAGCTAAAACAACAGACCAAAAGGGAGACATAAAGCTGGAAATTGGGTAATAAATCTCTGCCCTCATCAAAGAAGAGACAGTTCTATTGGAAAATAAAAATAACATTCTAGAACAACAAAGTGGAATTTATAGTCCAATTAAAAATGCACAACTGAAAAAAAACCCCAAACCTCAAATACTTTTCTTCTTACTTTAGGTAGAATGCAGTGAGAGCACAGCATATGGCGGGGGCGGGGAACTATTGGAAAGTGCAAGAAAAGAATAGTCTGAATGTATAATTGATTCAGGACTTCTGTCTGCCTCTGGGAAAGTTTGCAAAGTCACAGGCTGACCCAGAGCCCAGGGAAGAGATGGGCTCACCTGCTGAGGTTTGCAGGGGACGGCTGCACTGAATGTGACAGGACTGTGTGGGAACCTTGTAGGTTTAAACCCGAAGCTTTAAAACTCTTGGGAGGTGCAACTGGAGACTGGGGACAGGAGGGAGGTTTGGACCTGCAGTGGTGCCTGCACAGAAAGCTCTGAGAGGACTCAGAAGCAGCCCTAAGGCTCCCATCCTCCCAGGAAATGTTGTGCCACAGCATTAATGGGAGTACAGACCCAACAGAACAGAACAGCCCAATGACAACAGATTGTCTCGTTATAGAGCCCACAAAGTCATCTTTAAGCATCATAAAAAACAGAATTGCAGACCCGAGGGTGAGCCTCTAACAACCCAAGAACATGCAAAAAGGGGGAGAACCATCAATGAGCACATGGTGGCCACATCCCTCTTGGCCAGGGCCTGTGTTGGCACCAGGGAGGGGAGAGGTGCCCTGGCAGAGCTGCAGTAGGGAGAGAATTCCCACATCCAGGGAGGGAGGGAGAGAGGGAAAGCAAACACTCTTACCATCACAAACGCTCCTGAAAACTCAGGGCAGCTCTTGCATGAGCAATGAAAGCCACACTGGCCACACAAACCATCTGGAGCATCCTGTGGGGATTCAATAAACTCCTGCAAATTGCTTCAGACATTTTCCACTCTCTCCACTCATTTTATGTGCAGAGTTCAGCGAAACGCTGCTTCCTATTCAAACACCACTTGTCACTTGTATTTGGGTCGTTTTTCTTCCCTCTGCCAGTACTTTGTTCTTCTGGCTCTGGAGCTTCCCACGTCCTTCCCCACCAGCCCTGGGTGTGGAGGGGCTGTGCACCTTGGCACAGTCTGGAGCAGGGCACTGCAGCCCCATCAGTGTGGGGTGCACCAGTATGAGGTCCACCAGTGTGATTGTGCACCAGGGACGTGACTCCCTGCCAGCCCCTTCCCTCCTCTCTCACAGAACTACTGTCGTTTTCCCTCCTGTCCTGCTCCATCCTGCCCAGCTCCAGCCCTGCTGCAATGCAAGTGGCCTTGCCAGCAGCACCAGCTGGTCACCACCTCCTGCCTGTCTGCTGCTTATCAGGAGTCCAGCCACAGACACTCACACTCCAGCAGTGAATTATGATATAAAAATAAGCACAGGCCTGATTATTCCCTTTGTCTGCTTTTTGCAAACAGATGCTCCATTATTTATCGAGCCTGTTCTCTAACTCCACTGACATGTACGGGGTATGGGGTATTTTAGATTTTCAGGCAATCGTGTGTCTTAATTTTTAAAGTACACCCTTTAAAATGCGCAACGGATGCATTTGGTGTCTGTTACCGTGACCTTCTCCCACAGGACAGTGCCAGAAGGGTTTTGCTTCCCAATCCTATCAAGAGACATAGATCCACCACAAGCTTGACCTAGAGAAATCATGTTGGTGTCTATTGTAGCCTTCCCTCACTGGTGCTCAGTGGTTCTTCTCGAGGAAGGAGAAACTTTGATGTGCTGACTCAGAGTCTGATAGTTTTCTGCTAGACAATGTGGAAATGTGCTGAAGGAATGGTCATTGATCCCTGATCGTGCCATCTCAGGACCTACAGAAGGGCTGAACTCTTAATAAGTCACCCAAAGAAGACTTTGACTTCTATAAATCAAATGTTTTCTGCTCTACTTAGTGACCAAATAGGTACTTCTGGTGCCTGTGTTAATTTGCTCAGCTGCAGGTTTTCTGTGACTATAGGAGCTCACACAATAACAAAATTAGCCTGTGTCAAACATTCTATCCTTGCCTATCTGCAGCCACAGCAGATTCATTAAAAAATTAGTTTTACACAGGAAATATTTGGCAATGTTGTGCCTACTGGGGTTTTTATGCACACAGCAGACAGAACAGAGCCCCTGTCTGCTCATCATGCTGCTTGTGGCATTCTCAAATCTCAGCCCTGTCCCATCTACCAGTATTGCAAGAGTGTGTCCTGAATAAGGGGATTTGGTGAAGTTCTGCAGCACTCAGCAATTCCAGCTCCCAGGGATACAGAGGAGCAATTTCCCTCATGTTCCTTGTCATTTCAGGTTTCATTTCCGAAGAAATTTAAAGGAAAATTCATCCCAAATTACTCTGTATTTGCCTCCCATCAGAGCAAAATTGTATGATAGCTTCTATTTGACTTCTGCATGAAACCCCGTGTCTTTGTCGAGTACTTTTTGGATGGATCGCACTAAGTAGGAAGGAAATGCAGGTGTTTGAAGGGGTAAAACCTGGGAGCCTGTGGGAATGGAAAAGCTCAGACAAGGAACACTGACCTCAGCCAGGCTCTGTGCTGCTGATGCCAAATCTAAGTTTGTTTCACTTCTAAAATTATAATAGAACAACTTTTCTAATGATCTTGGTGCCAGACTTCTCTTCCCTGGGTGCTTCAAAGGAGAAAGCTCCTTTTTTCCAGACCCCACCGAGGTCACTGAGGCTACGGCACAACAACGCTCCATGGCTTTCAAGAGTGTTTTCAATTAACACCGAAATCTAATGAGAGCACGTAATCACAGGTGCTCGACTGCCATGGGACTGTTTGGAGAGGCCGACTTCAAATACCTGCATCTTCAGAAACTTGGCTAAAAAAAGGCTTTTTTGCCTGTTAGTTTGAGATGGGCCTTCCCACTTGTGCATTCAGCCAGGGGGATGATATTTAGTTAATTCTGACAGAGGAAGAAACCACTTTGCCCTGTAAGGACCGAGACTGGTCCCAGCCAGAAGTAGTCAAGTGCCAGTCGCTGTTTGATCATTCCCTCGTCCCCTGGAAGGTCAGACAGCAAACATCCACTTGGTTATTTCCCTTGTCCTGAAGGACTTTGACTTCTATAAATCAAATTGAAGTCTTTTAAATTATGTCCAGATTTGCATGGCTGGTGTTTCCTTAGTGTCTGGCTGAGAATGGAACTCCAGCTCCTCCAAACAGCCACAAATCACCCGAGATGAGCCACTTTTGTTGCTTTTGATAGCCAGGAAAAAAGTCACTGCAAATTCAATAGTGACCGGAGTTTGATAGTCATGTATTAGATTTGTGCCTAGAAAAGCAAGTAAAAGAGAAACTTTTATTATTAAGTGTCCCTATAGCACAGAATATCTCAGAGTGAATTTGCTGGGCTGATTCAATTGGAAATAATGTTTTCAAAAACAAGATGCATCTGTTCTCACCTCCCCTAATGCGATTATTTAGTGCCCTGCAATTATACTGTTGCAAGAAATAAGATTCACTGGATGCTAAAAATGACACCAAAAATTGATTCAGGCAGAGGAAGTGTGTCTGGAGCACCAGTGGTGACCCGAGAAGCTGTGCCACACTAGCACACTTCATGGGAACTGCTTTTTATAGCAGCAGCAGTAACTGCTCCACAAATGTGCTGCTCCTGTTTTGTTCACAGTCAGCTGAAGAAGGCACATTGTTTGGAGTTCTTGGTGCAGTAACACGTTGGACGTGTTACTTCCCAGTGATGGGAAGGCCTGGGGTGGGAGCAAGAATGATTAAACCAGATAAAGCAGAGAAGA
The DNA here is from genome assembly GCA_013396755.1 of Sclerurus mexicanus. NCBI lineage: Eukaryota > Metazoa > Chordata > Aves > Passeriformes > Furnariidae > Sclerurus > Sclerurus mexicanus. The sequence continues at coordinate 274,846 of VWZF01001858.1, forward strand.
AGAAATAGCCCTTGAGTCCCTTTCTTCCAGAATCCAATTTCTCACTTTGGTGTCCAGACCCATGGGGGTGCTGACACTTTCCTTCTGTGAAAAACAGAGATGTCATCCCTTGCTCTCAGAATTGTGTGAACTCTCCACCCATACTACGGAACCCTCCAAGGTGATGTCATTTCTAGGAAGGATTCAATGGGGTATCTTTTTGCTCTAAGATTAGACAGGAAAGCAAGAAATGCCAAATTGCCCTTTTAGACCCCAGGCCTGTGCCATGTAGGGCCCTCCAGAGTCACCTCAGCAGCTTCTGTGCCTTTTACCATCCTCCCAAATGGCTTCTCACACTAATTTATGCCACTCGCCTGCACCGGGCTCATTCTCACTGATGCTAAATTCCAACATTGGATAAGAGAGGCTGTATCACCCGAATCCCAAACCTCATCAGAGAGCAAAGTCAGATTTATTTGACAACTGTTTTCCATGAAAATGTGTGGAGCAGCATTACATTACTGCTGAACGTTCCAGTAATTGACTTTCTTGTCAGCTCTGACAAGCCTGCATGAACGGATTCATCCTGCTCTCCTCTCCTTCACACCTCAGTCTCCCGACTCCTGGAACTCCCCAGCTCTTACACACTTTGTTGGAATCAGCCCTTGCACCCAGTGCTGCTCCTGGCCATCACCCAGGCCTTGGGTCAGCTCTTGGGTTTTTAGTCTCTCCTTACAACCACGGTCTGGGCTCCCCCTCCAATATCCATGGGGAGAAATACACTTCAGCATCCCTCAGGGGCACTGGATGTCACTTTTCATGTAAAGGATCAGAAAATCTGTTTGAATCCTTTCTGTGTCCCCTGTGCACTGATAACAACATCATAGTCCTCTAATAATGTTCTGTGGATTTAGTAGCATTCCATAGTGTTTCACCTAGTCTCCTCCGCCTTGCTGACCATGGCTATTCTACCATGATGCCTTTAGATGTTCTTACCAATTTTTTACTTCTAATTTATCTTTATTGTCACCCATTTGCTATTTTTCCTTTTCCTCAACAATGCTTTTTGTGGTTTGTTTCTGCCTTTTAATTTCATTGCTGGCTCCAGTTCAGCCGTGAGCCGGGGTGGGCTCCCAGCCAAAGCTCTCAATCTCTCTGATTTGCCAAAGAAATCGTATCTCCATATTCTGGTACATTCTCCAAGGCTGGGAGGTCACAGTGTCCTGGGTGCCAGTGCTGTGGAGGAGCTGTTCAGGACCAGACTCAGAAAGATTCACCAACTTGCTGTGCTGCATCTCAGCCCTCAGAGCCTCAGTGGTGACACAGAGAAGTTCAAGTGACAGAGTCCGGGTCCTGCACTGCAGGGAAGGGGTTTTCCAACTCCCTTTGGGCAAGGCCTTTTCCTGGTGTGTCTGTCCTTCACTCCAGAGCCCAAACACAGCTCAGGGGAGTAGAAAGATGCCCTTTGGTTGGCACAAAGAAGTAGCTGCCTCTGTGGCTCTGAAGTGCCTTATCCAGACTGCTTTGAGCAGGTTCTTCCTTTAACCAGACAGGAACTGAGCTAAGCCAGCCCCTGTCCATGCTCACAGGTGCCTGACCAGCCCATGACCATGCTCTGCCCATGCCTGGATGAAGCCCATGGGGTGCATTTGCCCCGTGCCCATGGAGCAGGCAGCCCTGAGGATGGGGAGGAGGCAGCTGGCAGAGCTGCTGCCAGATCCTGACTCAGGGGATGGTGCATGGAGTATCCATGGGCTGGCAGCTCAGCGCTCCCACCTCAGCGTGTGTCCTCCTTCCACTTGGCACAAGCCTGTTTTTGCTAGTGGGAATTATCAGTCCTTTCATCTGCACTGCTGGTGGAACTGCTGCACAATCCCACCATTCTGCAGGATTCCCACTGCTCTGCACCCTGGAGGGGACATGGACCCAGCGAGGAGCTGCTGGCACAGCCAGCAGTGAGACTCTTCCCTGTGCTTTCTCCAGTGGGGTCCTGTCTCCTGGGTCCTCTCCAGCCCCAGTCCTGGGTTAGCGGAGGGCAGCGAAGCACCTCTGAGAGCCTGCAAAAGCATCTGTTGTGGTCCAATTTCTCCTCTTTTAAACCCCCTCCAGGATGCCTACAGCATTTCCTGCTGTTTAGTGGGAGCTGCAGAAAGCTTTCAACAGCCACGGCAGATTCAGAGTATTGGGATTTAAAACCAGCAGTCGTGGGGGTCCTGATGTACCTGGCTGAGAGAAGGCTCCATTTGCTTTGCTGTATGCAAGCCCACTCCAGCAGTGCTGTTCTGAACAACGTGCCAGTTCCTGGAATCTCAGACACAGGCTGAGACTGCAGTGTTTTTAAGACATAATGAAAAAGGTAATTTTCCAGTCTCCCTCCAATCTTCATCACTTGGGAGGTATTTTGTGCAATTTTCAGTACTAGCTGTAATCAGACTTCCAGAGATGATAGTGCCAGGGGTTCTTTGAACCCTGCTATGCTTTGGACCCTCAGGGAAAGGAAAGGAAAAGGGAGTGCAGCCACAGGGGTGCCATTCCTGCTGGGGCTGCCCAGGTACAAACCCCTACGCTGAGGGCACAGCATGTCTCCAAGGCAAAGGCTGGCAGAAGACCCAGATTTGAATCTCTGCTCACGAGATGGGAAGTTAAAGAAAATGGAGATTAAAGGTGAATGGATCCCTCAGAAATGTTGGCACAGAAAGCAGACATCCCGTGAAGGGGACACTGATGCGTCCCTGGTGACACACTATGGTCTGTTCGCTCCTCTGCCGTGCTGCTGCTTCAGGGGAGAGACCCACAGCTCTGAAACTATGGCGATGGTCATCATAATTTTGGCAGGATTAGTTGCTATGCAATGAAAGGGACATGCAGTCCTCTGATGTCCAGTGCCTTTGAACACATAATGGGGTGTAGAAATGCTGCTGCTTGCTAGGGGTTCTGTAGCCCTGGCTTTGTCTGTGTTGGATGTGCTGGAGCTGAGGACAGAGGGGGCACAGAACAGGCTTTATGGGGGAGATGAAGGCTGGGATACAAGGTGCAGCTCTGAAGTCAGCAGAGCTCCCTGGGTGCTGTTTCTCTCCCTGGTCCTGGCAGTCCCTTTGGACAGGTGATGGGTCAGGAAGGTGTGGGAGCAGTGCTGTGGCTGCCCTGTGGGTCTCCAGTGGCATGAGGCAGCTGAGCTCTCTCCCTGGTGCTCTCCCACACCCCACAGATGAGTCTGTTACACCCAGAGACTCAGGCTCGTGGAGGAGGCTGTTTCAGACTTGTGGGACAAGATGTGAGAAGGGCTGTGAAGAGCAGGTTGCTAATGTCTGAATGTGTCTATATGTGGGGTATTAATAACAGAACAGTGCTCCAACAGCAGCTCTTTAGTCAGGAGCTCCCAGCAGCGAGGCTGCCTGGGATGAGCTCCGTCTCCCAACACTGCAGTGCTGACTCGACGGGGGCTGTGTTTCACTCCCCGACTGCTTGTGCCCATGAGTGGGATGCTGAGGGGTAACACAGAACAGCACAGGGCCTGTAATGCACTTGCAGCAGCAGCTGATGGAAGAAAAGTGCAAAGTTGTGTTCCTGGCAGAACGGAGCCCGGGAATCCAGGCATCAGCCTCGGCCATGCTCATGAAATAAAAACAGGCCCCTGTGCTACACGCCAGGAGCCATTAGCCAGAGAGCAAATGATCTGCAGAACGGTCTGTGAGGAGAGCACGGCTCAGAGAGGGGGGTGCAGCAGCTCATCTGCCATCATTCACTTCATCAGGATGTCTCTCACAGCCTCACTGCCTCGTGGTTCCAGTGTGAGGGCTTGTGATAGATATTCGCAGCCAACAGGACGCAAACAAGCTGTAATGCTCAATCAGATGATGTTAAGGACTTCAAAGAAAACAGAAATGAAAATGTCAAACCTGTTAAGCTGTGGAGTGCTTTCACCAGAACGTGGGCAGAGGGACTCCAGGAGGGTGTTTAAAAATAGGAGCCAGGGGAGATTGCTCTCACAATGGCACAGTTCTGGTGCTGATGCCCTGCTGGGGCACGGTGCGCTCTGCTTTTTATAGATCTCAAAAGAAAAAATAAATGATGTGATGCTGAATTTATGAGCCCACTCAAAAAAGCAGGGGTTCAAAACTCAGCTCAGTCATCTGACGTTCAGCCTTGATAGTGTCTGTGTCATCACTGAGAGCCTGAACAAAGAGGCAGACGAGGGGAGGCGAGGCACAGGCAGCCTCATTCGAGGCACGGGGCCTCTTGACATTGTTTTTACCTGTGCAGGGACAGCGTAGGACACTTGTACCTTGGAAAAGTGGCATCTTACACCCTTTTTGCATGTCGTGAGTACAGATCTCTACATAAGCTCTCAGAGAAGAGCAGGTTGACTGCCTGTGCTGCCTCTGAGCGTGGCTCAGTTCTGCTGAGGCTGCTCAGCTCACTGGGGCTGCTCCCTGGCTAAAGCACAGCACGGGTGAGAAGCTGCTGAGCCTCCTCAAAGTGTGGGAGCAGAAGTGAGTACCAGGAGAAGTCTCAGGAACTTCACATGTTACCTGTTTCTCTTCCATGAGGGCACTGTGCACTGAAGAGGTCAGGAAGGGTCACTGAGCAGGATTTCAGCCCACTTGTTGCAGTTTAAGGCCACTTCATGCCGTGCATAACTCAAGCCGTTGCTCAACTAAAACATGCAGATGTGACAGCGAAGTCTTTTGGTGTGTTTACATGCAAAGCTTTGGTCTGTGCTATGCTGGATAGGAGGGGCATTACTAGAAAGCTGCTTGTTAGACTGAAACCAGCACAGTGTGAAAGGGAGGCAGAGCACACAGAGATGGATCCTCCTCCCTCACAGCCCCTCTGGCAGCCCCGACCCAGGATGGCTTCACACGACGGACCCGGAGCAAAGGATCATCCCAAGGCATCGGGCACAGGAGCCCCATCCCTCCTCCCTCCCCTGCCCTGCCCAGGAATGTCCCCACTCCCCAGTGCCAGGGATGGGGTTGCCAGGGCTCTGTCTGGCAGCAATTCCAGGACCTGTTTGGCAAACGGTGCTACTGGACTGAGAGAGCAGGTACCAGATTTCAGGTGGGAACACGGGCAAACAAACCATCAGTGCCCATGTCCTGCTCAGCTAGGGGGTCTCCCCTCGTCTCCTCACCAGCAGTGCCAGTGCCTGGCAGTGACCTTGGTGCTACAGGTGGCTCGTGGCCAGCCCAGGGTCACACCCAGCATCTCCACCAAGGTGTCACAGGAGCTCAGGGAAGGTTTCCTTTAGCAGCTCTTTCAGGCAACCAGGATTTCCTAATGGTTACAGCTGCTCTGGTAACATAAAAGTGATTTGTTCGAAGCCTACAGATACAGAAACATTTTGCCTACCCCATTTTTCTTCTTGCCTGAGAGGAAGCCAGGCTAATACATCATCACCAGGTTTGCAAAGCAGCATCACAGCCATAACCTATGTGTGAAAATGCTCTGAATCCTCTGTCCATGGCTCCTACCACAGGCTGGGGACTCCCAGTGTCCCTGCCTTGCCTGTTCCCTGTAGATATCCAAGGTTCCTGCCATGCAGGACAGCGAAGAGGGCCAAACTGAGACCCCCTCAGTCCCTGGGTGGGTAGGGAGGGACCTGCCTGGTTCCCTCCATGCTGAACTGACAGCTGGAATGTGTGCTTTGGGAATCCTGAAGAAGGAGGCATTTGTAACACGCCATATGCTGTCCCTTGGTAACCACACTCCAGCCACTCTTCCCTCCATCTGCATTGCGAGGCTCCCACCCTCCCTCAACTTCTCCATCCTTCCTTCCTCTCTCTCAGCCTCAGAAGCTCTTCACAGTCACAGCTGCCTTTCGCCTGGGTTTGTAGAGGGCCCTTTTGCTGTTGGAGCCTCTTGCTGTCCCTGTCCCTGCGCTGAGAGTCAGGAGCGTCTCAGTGGTGACTCTGCCACAGGTGATCCTTACTCTTTCTCCTCTCCGGAGCCATCCCATCTCTGCTCCTCAGGAATGGGAGTTCATCACAGAGCACACACACAGTGAGCACACCCAGCAGGACTGGGGACATGGCAGAAACAGAGTCGACATCCAGGGGTGAGATGACAAAACCACGAGCCTGTGTCTGTGAGTGAACTGTGGTTCAGCAGCACAGGTACCTTCTCACTGGGATGCTCCATCCCTGAGCATCTGAAGCACAGGATTTCCATCCTGCCAGTGGGGCAGGTTGCATCTGCTTGATGCAAAATGACTACTAATATTAATATTAGTGCAGTGAGCATCCAACTCTGGCCACTCCGAGATAGCTGTGCGGCTTTGAGTTGGATGAAAAGCACCACCTTATGCAGAAATCCCAAAGGAGCAGAACTCAGCCCCTCTCGCTGTGCAGGGAAATGGAGACTCTGCAGATCTGCAAAAGCTGCAAACCCCAAGGGCCAGGCAGTGGGGATGGGCTCTGTGCACTGGGAAAGCAAGGGAAACACAAACTTCGGTCCCATAAAAAGTCGTAACATTCACCTTATAAAACACACAAACTCAGTGATTTAAAGGGGGGAAAACTACTATTTGTTTCCAAATTTACAGGCAATAACACTTGATTTAGATCCCTGTCTGCCTCCTGTATAGACTGCAGTATAATTTAAAGGACAATAAAGTCTGAGGCCGTAACACCATCACTGCAATAAATCAGGCCAGCTACCACCACTCAGAACAGAAATTATTAATCTGGGTTCCAAATGATATGCCTGCATATTGCTTATTTGAGCTGTTTATGCAGCAAGCTGAGATAGCACTTTCCCTCGTTATTATTTTTTACTTTTGCAATGAAATACTGTCTCCTCCTACCAAGGGGGCATTTATTACCCAATATATATGGGGGCAGCTGAGTGTGTTGTGTGGAGCATCCAACACTGATAGGACTTTCCAGCTCTGCCTTTCTAGGATGTTCTCAGTGCTGAGGGCACTAACTCATCCCCAGCTGGTGTGTGGCAGTGGCACGTGCCACTGGTGTGCACTGGGCAGACTCACCAACGTTGCCATGTGGTTGGGAACAGGATGGTGCCATCCAGGGAGTCTGTCTGCAGCCAGGGACCAGAGGTCACCTCAGTGCTTTCCCAGAGCCACCTAACAAACACCATTTCATAGCTATTCCCAAGCAAACTGCAAAACTTCCTGCCCCTTGGGAAAGCCCCCGGTTCCCCCCAGAGCCTCAGCAAACCCAAACTGGAACAGCTCCAGTTGTCTCCATCGTTTTGCTTTCTCGTGAATGAATTTCATACTTTCGCTGGAATTTCAGGAATAAGGGAGTGTTTATTGTACAAAACATCTCACTTGCTTGGTAAGAACTATGCTGTTAAAACACCATGTGCAGCATTAAGTGTAATTAAGTGTAATTACTTACACCTAATGCCCCAGGCAGCACCAGGGCCGAGGCAGCAGCACCAAATGGCCCTGCTAAGGTCCTGGACCTGTTCCCACTTGTGTAATGAAATTATTAAAGAATATTATTAAGAAATAGGAAAGAATGACAGTGCTATACTGCTGATACAGAAAACGGTTTGTGGAAGAACAAATGAGAAAAATTGTATCTCCTCCTAAGTGTAATTATTGACGCGCCTCTAGAAATGTTGCCCAAACTTAAACCTGTGCTGAGACTTGTGCCCATGGGACCCGCTGTCACCCCCAACCCACAGCAATCCTGGGCACATCAAACCTGCTGCCCTGTTCCATGGTGACTCCGAGGGGCTGCAAAAATGACATCTCTGATGAGAGCCCCTCATCCCACAGCTCCTCAGGCCCCTCTGGGGCCCGTGTGTGGCACTGACTGGTGACCCCATCCTCACACTCCACATTGGTGCATTTTCTCTCTTCGTACTGGAAGCAAATGTGTCCCTAACAGTGCAAATTGCTGCAGAAGTGTTAATGAAACACGTCGCAGCTGTACAGTCATAAGAAATCTGTTACTATAAACTGTGTTTCCATTTCCTTATTTCCAATTAGACTCAGGGAGTTGAATGGGTCATGTTTGTGTGTGGCTTGTCAGGAAGGAGATTCACAGTTAAAATACCAAGAGAAAGAGCTGTTTAATTGTTTATTCTGCCTTTCCTGGGGGAAGGCATAGCAAGTGGGAAAGGTTTGGTTGGGATGGAGGTGCCTGTCTGGCTGTGAACTCCTCATCAGTGGCTTTCTTCCCCCAAAATCTTAAATATCCCTGTTCTTAAATGGGGAACCTCTTCCAGCAATGAAATATTCTTACCTCTAGTAAGATTTTCTTAATCCATCATTTATATCCCATGAGTTTCATACTTTAGGGTGGATTTAAAAATCTACAGAAAGGCGTCTTGTTGATGACAAATGTTAACTACGCATCCTGTTTGCAGCTTCCCTCTTTATGCCATAGAACTTTCCGTGGAGGAAAAGTGAGAGCCACAAATGTTAAGATTAAAAGAGCCCTTTAAATGAGGTTTGATTCATCCTTCCATCATTCCTGGAATAAATGTACTGAACTGTACCATAGATTGCTGTTCACAAGACTTCAAGATAAAATCTTGAAACACTTAAAATCTGCTTGTTTCTGGCAGAAACTGCAGGTCAGATTGCTGTGCTGAAAAAGGTATTTTGGGCTTGTCACTTGGGCAAAAAGCTCCTTTGATTAAGGAAACCCCATATCCTGCTGTGGAGATGAACAGTAACTGTGTGGTAAAACAGTCTGGAATCCCTCAGCAGGCAAGGTCTGTGTGTGTCTGATCTCCCACCACTTGGTGCCAGTGGAGATGAAAGCTTTGTCTTCTCCCATGCTGGAATATCTCATTCCTCCTCACATCTGTTTCCCCCAATTTATTCCAAGTGACAACAGGATTAACATATATAATGGCAAGTGAAAATCTGATTTAAAATGCTTTCCGTAAACTTTCTGTCCAAAAGATTCAGCTCTGTCCTTTCCAATTAGCTTTTTGGTTTTCTCAGAGTTAATTGCAGAGTTGTCATTGTGACAGTCTGTGGTACCACAGGGAGGAGACTGAGGCTGTGAATTATTCAGACATGTTGTGCATTTCTCAGGGGACCCAGGTGATGTCTGTTCATGCCCAGGACCTCAAAAGACCCAGAGAAAACTTGGGAGTCAGTGCATGTCTTTCAAGATCTCCCAATCCAAGATGACATTTTGTCCATTAGCAGTCCTGTACCTGTGGCCTGACAGGAATAGCCCCGACACAAGTGGCAGTGCATCTGTGTTTAAAAGCTGCTTCTCTGCATCTCTCATCTTCTTAGCCCAAACCCTCCTGGTTCTGCCCACCTTGCTCTGCTTGGCTCAGTCCTGTGCCTGCCCCACTGCAGGGCTCCACAGCTCAGCTCTGGAGAGCAAAGTGCTGGTGGCTCTGGGGACACAGCATGGGAGCTGTGGTGACCTGCAGCAGTGGGGATCAGGACCACGGACTGAGCACTGCCCAGCCAGCTGCCAAATGCCAGTACAGAATCACAAAATCATTGAGGCTGGAAAAGCCCTCCAAGATCAGCAAGTCCAACCTTTGACCCATCACCACCTTGTCACCTGGCCCAGAGCACTGAGTGCCACATCCAGTCACTCCTTGGACCCCCCCAGGGATGGGGACTCCACCACCTCCCTGGGCAGCCCCTTCCAATGCCTGACCGCCCTTTCCATAAAGAAATTCCTCCTGATGTCCAACCTGATCCTCCCCTGGCACAGCTTGAGGACCCTTCTCCTTGTCCTGTCCCTGTTCCCTGGAGCAGAGCCCACCCCTCACCTGGATCCATCAGGGAGTTGCAGAGAGCGAGAAGGTCCCCCCTGAGCCTCCTTTTCTCCAGGTGAGCCCCCCCAGCTCTCTCAGCTGCTCCTCATCAGACTTAAAAAGGATGCAAACCTGTCACCCCGCAAAGCAGAGCAGGCTATGGGAGCTGCCCCGTGTGGAGCGGGACAGGAGCCACGCGGGGACCGCACGGAGCCGCAGCCGCATCTCTGCCCCTTTCGGTACCCGGGTTAGGGAAGGCTCCGAGCCCCATCTTTTACGGGTCACCGCCGGAGCCCGGCAGGGCAGTGTTCCCTATTACCGCACAAACTCGTGCCTTGTGTCTTTGTTATGCAAATGCCCCAGCGCCGCACAATTTCAATGGCACTTCCAGAAAAATTAAGTATGTTCATTGACACAGTGAAATGTTTTCACCCTCCATGTAACCTTCACAGTTTCTGTACAAAATCTATCAGTCAGTAAACTATTCATCTGCGAATGCTTACCAATTATTATGCTAATGCATTACAATACATTACAGTGAATTCTTTTTAAATGCCAGGAAATGCAGCTGTCTGGCATCCTACCTCGCCTGTATTATGGAACTATCAATAAACAGCGGAGCACTTGCAACTGGATTTTGACTGCTTTGTCAGAACTCTGCAAAAAAATCCTTATCATTTAATATTATGAAGAAATTCTGGAATTAGAGTGGCGTAATGCATTCTCCAGGCAGGGGACTCAAGAATGGCACATCACTACAAAGCTGTTGCAGGGGTGTGCACTGAGCCAGAGTGTGCAGGGACCTGAGGTGTGTGGCACAGGGTGCTGGGGTCCATGGGAGCCCAGACATGCAGCTTGCTGTGATGTGTAACTGCTCCTGAAGTCTTACCTCTTTTTGGAACTGAGTGATACAAAAACTTCAACTAGCACAGGTAGACTTCATGGAGATACCAGGTTATGTATGGCACCCATGGAGTATGGCATATTAATAGTTGTCACTGAGATGATTCCTTCCCCAGATCATGGGAACTGCTTGCAGGCACCGAAAGGAACTCTCTCTTTTGTAGACTGATAGAGGAAATATTCAATATTAATATAAATTGGGCTGTACTCTAAATCACCCATGGATGATATGATAAAAATCCCAATTTATTATCTAGAATCTATTCTCTCTTGTTGGAGAGATGAAATTGCTTAGTCTGTGTATTTTAGATTTCATTGCATTTTTAGTGCCCTGCTTGTGCTGAGTGTGCGTGGAGCAGTGAGCACCCAAGTTTCCTCTCCCGGCAGCACTTTCCATTCCCTTCCCCGAGAACATGTGCCAGTCCCCACCCAGCCCCTCGCAGGGCTGTGCTGTGTAGGCTCCCAGAAATGTACGTACTTGGTATTTTTAAACATTTGCAATTGCATAATACTTTAATGAATTCATTTATTCCTCTGTAGCACGACACAGAATATTGCAGAGACTGTGCATACATTAGTGCTGCAGAAACCTTCGGGGCTCTGAGGGGTCCTGGCCAGCAGGCTTTGGATCCCTGGAGGACAGTGGCTGCCCTGTAGGACAAGCCAAGCCTGGCTGCACTCAGGGCTCTGTCACATACGATAATCACATGCTCGAGGCAAAGGAAATCTCCATTTTCTCAGAGGAGGTAACGCCTGGGGCCAGGAGATGCTGCCAGAGCCCGGTGTCCCACGGAGCCGAGCTGGCTGAGCTCAGACCTGGCCTCCAGCCGGACCTGCCAAGCATTTCCTAGCTGACAGGAGGTGGTGGATGGGGAGCAGAGCAAGAGCACCGGCACTGTCACACAAGCAAACCCATCTGGAGGTACCAGCTCCATCATTCCAGCAGCCCTGCCTCCCCTCCAGGGTGCCCAGCCCTGGGGCTTTTTGGTCCAGGGGTGATCAGAGGGTTGTGTGGTCTTCATCCTGGATGGTCCCGGAATGTGCAGCTCACTGCAGCACCCAGCAGTCGTGGATGTTCTGCAGGAGCTCCTCTCACCATCAGCCCCATGGCTCCTATCCTTCCTCACCCTTTCAGATTAAGGGGAGTTGTCTCAGTGTGGCAGATGTTTGGGGAATTTAAATCAAAAACGCAAAGGAAAAAAAGTGCAGCTAGAGGCACCCATCAAAATTCTCTAGTTCCTCTGTTTGTCTTTTCTCAGAAGCTAATATCCATGAATTTGGTTATTAGAGTCATAATGTTATAATTATTTCATTTAATACTCTAATTATCCCTTGTGATTAATCCTGACCATAACAGGAATGTCTGTGAGTCTGGAAGGCATGTTCCAATGGATTCTGCATTATGAATGTTAATTTGAGTTAAACAAGTATGAGAGCCAGAGGAGAAGAAACCAAAAAGCATGAGGACTCTGCTTCTGAGCGAGTGCAGGGTCTTTTGCCCGGTTTTGGTAGTAACTGGGCCAGCAGCCCCAGCTTCTTCTGGTGTAGATTCCATGACTTTGGTGTAGCATTGGGAATTGTGTGTCTGTGTGGGGGCTGTGCAGCAGATGTGCATGGGGGGCAGAGGTGGCAGAGGCTTTGACAGCCCCGTGTCCATGTGTCGTGTGGGCAGTACTGCCCTGCTCACCTCCTGCTGTAAAGGTCCACGGGCAGAGCGTGAGCCCATGAGAGGCACAAACGATCTCCTGCACCTCCCTGTTCCCACTGTCGTGCTGCAGGTGGATCTGGTGTAGAGCTTCACTTTGCCCACAATGTGTGTTTGAGAGCTGTCTGAGCCCATCATCCTATGCCATTTCCCATTGTGTCCAGCTACAAAGTCACACTCAAAAAGGGCAGAAGTACCTTAAATTCTTAACTTCCTTCAGTGTTGTTGTCAGCAGACCTGGTGTAGCCACAGTGCAGCACTGGGAAAAGCAGAGCAGCTTTTCCCTAATATCTGGCCTTCAGGTCCAATGACCTCCGTGAATGAGATACTTATTGGTAGACACACAGAGAGATACCTGCACACACCTTTCACTACAGTTGTACTGAGCTGAAAAACTGCTGGGTGGGTGAGCCCCAACCCAGCACCAGGTCTGGCACTTTGGGCAGTCCTTGCTGCAGCCAGCACAGGGCTCTGGGCTCTGCTCAGACAAGTGTGCATTCACACACACCCCCAGCACTCACAAACCTCGCGTGCCTGCCTCCAGGGCTTGGCCATCTGTGCCTTTATGCACAGCGAGAAGGAACGTATGGACAGGGGGAGCTGATGCTGCTGGCAGAGACCTGAGTGGCCGGGCTCTGGGATCCCTGGAGAAAGGCTTTTCCTCAGAGCTGTAAACAGCATCGTGTCAAAACAAGCCAGTGGTACCTCGGGGCTGAGACAGTGGCTGCAGGCAAACCTCAGTTCAGGACACGGAATGAGGGTGTAGAGAAGTTTCTGGCCTTGTTTTCTGCATGCAGAAGTCAGGCAGAGCCAGCTTGGCCCATGTCACCACATGCTTTACCTGGTGCCCACGTTCACCACCATCCTTCCTGCTCCACCTCCACAGCAGCAAAGCAAACTTTGCACAGGTTTTTTCTTACATGGGCAAACTATGAAGCTGCAGAAAAGAGCCTTTCAAACTGAGCAACCATGGCTGGCTCCTGGCTTCTGTGTCTATCTGTCCAAAGAGCTGCTGACAAAGGGGGAAGGCTTTGGCCTCACATGCCCTGAACGATGCCAAGCAGGAGAAATCTAAATGGGATGAGCACATGTCGCTGCACAGAGAGATTTCTGGGGCCTTTACATTCCCATCACTAAAACAGTCAGCCTTTGAGGAACCAGGAATCCTGAAGATTATGCTCCTGCTGTCTTCCATCACCTGAGGCTGACTCAGACCTCCAGCGTTTTCCTGTCTCCACTAGTGTTTCTTGGCTCCTACCCCCCAGCCTGGTGAGACTGAAGCCCTGCAGGATGCTGCTCCACCTGGGGCTGAGCTGGACAGGGAATGACTCCATGACATGCTGCTGCTTAAAAACTATCACTGCTCAGAGGGAAAGAAATGTTGCTAATGATGACACCTTTTTGTCCTAAGCACTGCCCGTGTTTTATCTGCTGCACAGTTCTCCTGAATTCAATTGCTTCAGTTGTTTCCAAAATGAGCTGCATTGTTTTGCAATGCAAGTTACCAGGGATAGACAAATTACCAAAATTTACTAAATAGCATAAACCACCTGCATACACAAACTCAGTTTTCCTCTAAACAAAGGAACACCTGGCACTGTCTGGCTTTCAAGGGTCTGCAAATGCTGTTCTTTAAATATTTCTTCAGGTGCTTGCAGACGTCTGCACATCAGCCTCCCTAGAGCTGGAAACTCCAGGAGTGCAGGGATAGAGCTCAGTGTCTAATTTTAGGTACTGAAATGTGGAAGATTGAGCCAAATGTGGCAGAGCCTCCTGTGCAGCCTGGGGTGGGAAGTGAGGTTCAGGAGAACCTCCCAAAGTGTTCTTGTATGGCTGAGGACAAACAGGGCATTGCCTCTGGGCTGTATTATAGATACATAAATTAACATTACCTGGTTTCTCTCCTACTGGTCCCTGACCCACACATTTGTTCCCAATTTAGTTCCCTTTGTAGTAAGCCCGCAGTGACTGGATTTGCCACCTCTGTCCCCCTGGCTGCACTAAACCCCAGTTCCTGCCCACTTGCTGCAGCACATCGGTGCGCCCCGGGCTCCTGACCTTCCCCTCCCACCTCCAGCATCATTTGAGCTCCCTCAGGTGCTTTACAGATCTCCTGGAGACAAAGGTGTGTCTGCGGGGCAGTGCTCCTGGCTGGTGCAGCTGTGCCTCTTCCCAGTGGAGCTGTTCCCCTTCCTGGCAGTCCATGGAGAAGGTGGAGCCACTCTGGGTGTTCAGGCTGCAGTGCCACCTCCTCCTTAGCACGGACAGAGCCAGACAGAGATCCAGATGTTGAGCAGCTGCAGAGGGCACACACAGCTGGTGCAGGGCAGGCTGGTGGGAAGAGACTCTTCTGCAAGGGGCAGATGGGTGGCTCCTGGTGCCTCCTGAGCTCCGTTCTGTGTTTTCCAAAGTGGCTGCCCAGGACTGCAGCCCTCAGCTGTCAAAAAGATGATCCCAGCTCCACCGAAAAGTTCACATCTGGCAAAATACTTCCGCTGGGCTGCCTCAGATGTCCTTGGGCTTGTGGAAGCACTGCAGGAGCAGGGAAGGCTGGTGGAGGCACTTGTTGCACTTCACAGTGCCCCGAAGGATGTGCTGTGCAGCACCTCCCTGGCAGATGCTTTACAGATGGAGCCACATCAAGTTCCCCAGGAGGAGCAAAACTTCATCCTCTGTGAGCAGCACCATCCCCTGGCCAGCCCATTAAAGCTGTGGGAGTGGTTCATAGCAAGGAGACCCAGGAAGGAACAGGGAGAGCGGGTGGTGAACCTGGGGTGACCCTCAGCTGGTCACAGTCTCATCCTGGAGTCACCCTCCCTGGAGACAGTCACTCACACCTTGTTCAGAGCTGAGGAAACGAATCGCAATGTGGGCATGCCAGGAGGGAAACGCTCACAGGGGTCTGTTCCCCATCTCAGTACGGGGCAGGATGGGCAGGTGATGTGGGCACAGGCACGGCAGGAGCTGGACGAGCCCCGGGAGCCTGGCAGTGCCTGCGCAGGAGCTGCCCCACAGCCTGGCTGTGCCCTCCTTTGCTTAACAAGCACAATGGACTTGGCTCCGGCGTGAGCCCCGTGTACAGAGCAGCCACTCTCGGGGAAGCCAAGTCCCCTTTTCTGTGTCTCTCGCAGCCAATTACTCATTTCCAGTGCAACAGTCTGTTCCTAACTCGGCGGTTCAGGGGTTGTTGAAGGAAATAATGCAGCAATG
The DNA here is from genome assembly GCA_013396755.1 of Sclerurus mexicanus. Taxonomy (NCBI): domain Eukaryota; kingdom Metazoa; phylum Chordata; class Aves; order Passeriformes; family Furnariidae; genus Sclerurus; species Sclerurus mexicanus. The sequence continues at coordinate 290,351 of VWZF01001858.1, forward strand.
TCCTCTCAGAGGGAGTCTTAGAAACAATATTCTGAGAGACAGGAGAAATTAATGCAACAATGTGGTGTTTACCAGCCCCTGTCACTGCCCATGCCTGAAGGACTGACTATTAACACCTGGTCAATAAGAAGATCTTTCTCTACAGAATTTCTTTAAAAGGCATCAAGGATGATATTGAGGAGTGTGAAAATAATCTGATTAGTATGATGTCTCCTTGAAACATTTCTGAAACGTGTGAAGTGTTACTTTTACTGCAGGGTACTTTTCCGTCACAAAGTGAAAATCGAAGTGCAGAACAACACAAAAAGCAGAGATGCTTACGACACGGAATAATGAGGCCATAAAACCAAACAATAAAGTTAAATAATTTACCATAAATATCGAAAGCTCTGAAATTATTCTCTACATTAACTGTCTATGTTTAAAATGATCTTTGCATTCACCATGTCACAGATGGCAACATCAGACAAGAGAGTCCTTGACAAAATCTCGCTGTAATTATTCTTTCCACAGCTGCAGTTATTTTAATGCCTTTTCAGTTAAGCTGAAAGAGACGCACACGTTTTATAAATAAGGGCTTTTAACCAGTTTGACAATGAAGCATTTGAAATGTAGTGTGCAAGAAAAAAACCACCAACCCAAAAACTTTCGTTGCATCTTGAAACCTGGGAGAGCAACTGTGAAGACTCGGAGCAAGACGACAACTGGTCTTTCTACAGCAATATTTAGCAATTAAGGCTAAAATTATGTTGATTGTGGTGGCCTTAGACAGCTTTTACTGGCAACTTTCAGAGTTGCTCAGATACAATCCAACAATTCGGTTTATTTTGGCTGGCAGCTCGGAGGAGCACTTTGTCCATTAAGAAACTGCCCCTTGAGGACAAGCAGGGACTGATTTCAGGAGGAAAATACAGCTTGGGTGAGGTCAAAGTTACCCGCGGCTCAAGACCAAAGCGTCCACTGCAGTCCAAGTTCGGTTGGCTTTTCTTATTTGTTTTGGCTTTTCCCAAAGTGCTTTAAATCACTGTGGAGGGCCCTTCTCCCCAAGGAACATCACGAGCACTTGGCCTCTCCTGCCCCGAGGGAATCTGGCCAGCTGGCTGACCACAGTGGCTCAGCTATGTCGTGCTGGCCAAACCTGGATGCTGGAGCTGCTCAAGAGACAAGGACAAGCCACCCAGACAAGGGCTGTGTCCCTGGGACAGTCTGCTGTCCTCAAATCCCATTTCTCAGCAGGGTGACGAACACCTCCTTCCCCAGCCCCGTAGTTACCCTCTTGCCCACTATTCCCATTCCCTTCGGTGCTCAGCCTGGCCCTGCCACTGCTGCGATTCGACTTGGGACACATCTCTGAAAGCCCCAGAATATTTAAATAAAAGCAGGAGTGATCCTGCATCTTGTCATTCCCATCTGCTCACAGGAGTCAGGGAGTTCAGGGTGTATCAAACAGCACAGTCTGGGACTCCAACAGTGATGAAAACTTGAGTGGAAGCACCAAAATTTCAGTTCCTGCAGGAGTTTGTGGAAGGACAGCCAAGCACAGCAGCGAGCAGGGCTCTGGGGGACCTTCACTCCTGCTTCCAGCTCCCTGGGAAGTCTGCAGAATACCTCTCCCCTGAATCCATGTTTCAGGAGCCTTAATAAGTGGCCGTATTTTTTAAAGCTCCGAGCACTCAACAGCTCTTGTGAAAAACAAAAGGAGCTGAATCCCTGGAAGTGAAGTTCCCCCACTCCCAGCAAGTTGCAGCTGCTTTTTTCTCCCACCATAAGCTGTCGGTTAGTTTAAAAGAAACGTGTGGAGATGCAGCTAAAGCTGTGGGAGCTGTACAGGGAGGATATTTTCCCATTTAAACCAAGTAAAGAAATAAATGAAAGAGCGGGAGATCAGTGGGAGGTTTTTCACTGTGGAATCCTGGCAAGCTTTGACGTACAAAGATGTCGTGGTCTCCGAGACTCGCAGGCTGGGGAAGCCTGATTAATGCAGGTTATTGTCGGGGAGGCCTGGCTTTTATGCTCAACGCTGAAAGGCACCAACCCTCGAAGTATTCAGCATCACACAATAACAGATTGTGTGCAGTTGGCCTCAGAAAACAAATGTGCTCTCTCTTATATAGGATTATAGAGCATCCATCAGTGGCTGGCGTTAAATACCACCCGAGTGTATGTAATTACCGTTACATGAAATCTAAACATCATTTTAAAGGAGCTGGAACAACAAAAACAACCAGCAGGTTCCTGTTTCCCTTTCACTTTGAAGCATCCTTCCTCTACTAACCAAGGTCCCAGGGAACAGCCTCCTCCAGCCCCTGCCTGGGAGGAAAGGGCTGTTATTCCAGATTTCCCTCCCACAGCTGGGATGTGGCTGCATCAGTCACCACTCCCAGGACCAGGACGATTCCCTGCCAAAACCTCCGCTGATCCTCTTAGTAGATTTAGACTGAAAATGAAATACAACTGCAGAGCTGAGAGGGGAAAATGGGATTTTTATGAGACACTGTGCCCTGGGTTCACGGGCAGCTCATAAACCCGGGCTTGCCTGGAAATCCCCTGCAAAACCCAAGGAGCTGCTGCACACAGATCCCGGTGTACTTGTTTTATCCCTCTGCAAAAGGAACCAAGGGTGCCAGTTCTCTCTAGGAAAAGTGTTTGGTTTGCTCTGGGACTCCCTACCCCTGAGTGGCTGCATCAGGTACCACAGTGAGGGCCCAGATAGTGATTCCAGGGAACAAAAGGGTCTCTTATCCTGCCCTTTTTTTTGGTACTGTATGGTAGGATCAGCCACACAATCGAGAGCTATATTTAAGCACTTGAATAAACAAACTCCACTCCTGAAAGAGACAAGCATGCCTCGTGGTGTCCTCGTGTTCCTCAGTTTTGAATCTCAGGCTGATAATTAAAAGCAAAATCAACTTAACTTCACATCCCACCGTGGAGCGAGCACAAAGCTGTTGTCACTTCTGATTTAAAAAAGCTTGAATTAAGGGAGGTTTGGATTATTATTTTCTGTTGGAGAGGGGCAGAGCAGTCACTTGGTGGGACCGCTGGCTCATGACAGCCTGGCACAGGGCAGGATAATGACACTGGCACGACACCACGTGCCAGATTTATGATTCCCAACTGCAGGAGAGACCAGGGCAGACCAAGTGCTGCTCAGGCACCCAGCGGGGAGGCAGCGGTGCAGGGTTTCTAAGGTTCCCAGGAACATCAGGCAGTATTTTGGCCTTGGTGCCCATTCCAAGCTTACTCCTCCACACCAGAACTTCTGGCCAAAAGCAGTGGCAAAGCTGGAGGTGGCTCCTGCAGGGAAGGGCCTGGCACTGATTCCCATGGCAGTGGTGAAGCCAGAGCTGCTGTGATGGGCGGCTGCTTCCAAAGAGCATCCTTGACCTGCGAACATCCCAGTCCTGGAGAGCTCTGGCATCCAGAAGCATAAAGTATCTGAGTGTTCCAACCTCTCTCCAGAGCATCCTGGGATTGAAGCCATCCCATACGGGGTAGGAGAGACCTCCAAGGTCTGAGAGACTCACAGGGACACCGTCCTGCCCTGCCTCTCCTCAGCCCCACAAGGACCAGCTGCTTTGCCTGCTCAGGGATGCACTTGGCACCCGCTGACGTGCAGAATCCTCATCATGTGGGTCTGGCTGAGGAGCCAAACAATCGTGAGCTTATTACAGCTTCCCTTTTAATTAACTGTCTCAAATAGGATGTAATTGGGATGTAATAGCACACACTATTGTACATTAGTTAAATACGGAGGGATTATTAAGAGTATGTTTTAAAGGCTTTACAGTCCCGTATTGAGTAAACAGTTGTTAAATTTCGATAAATAACTTCTAAAATCTACATTAAATAAGCAGTTAAGCGTATTTAGGATACTTTTTTTTCCCCCAAAATTGCTCCAGTCAGAGTGTCCCAGGTTGTAATCTCAGTATTTCACTGGTAATAGGATTGTGCCTGCTCGTATCTATTTGCTTTGCCTCAAAGACCCAGCTGTGGTGCAGCAAGCTCAGCTACTGACATCTGCAGGCTTTAAGCCCACCCTGTTCCCACAGCCCAGAGGAGCTCAGAGTGTGCTCAGCCCTATTTAACAAGTACAGAATTAAGGCAAAAAAGAGCAAAGTCATTTGTTCAAAGCCACACGGGGCGTCTGTAATGGAGCAGAACAGGAGCCAACGACAGATCAAAAAATACTTCTCTAAAAACAAGGCTTTGAAAATCCATAAAGGAAACGCAGCTATAACAAACTGCTCTGTTACGATCAAAAATGCAATTAGTCATTACTGATTTTGGTAATGAATGTACAAATGTCCCATGATGCCCAAAACCTAAGTAGCATCTCCATCCATTTGGAGACCAAAAAGACTCTAAAATCTTGCCCCTGCTCCCACCTTCTTGCCCATAGCTTCATGCTCCTGTTCTCCTCCTGTAAAGCAACCTGAGCTAAAATGCTCCTTTCTGAATTAAGTCACCTCCACTGCTCCGCACTGTTGAACAGGTAACACTAATGAAGAAGCCAAGAAGTCGGAACTCTTCAACCAAGTGCTCTAAAAAATTAATGAGAAGCTGCAGAAGAACATAAATAATCCGTGCTCCCCATTAGAGGTAGTTAGCACCATTACAGTGATCCAGGGAAAACCTGCCCAGGCACCACCAGCCATTCTCCCTTGGAATCCATCACTGTCCCCTGGGCTTTGTCAGCTGGAGTCAAAGGACACTTAACCCTTTAACACCCCGGCTATTTCAAAATAATTATTGTTATTATAAATCAAAAGCGACAGCTTAACCAGTCGCAGAAATGGATATATATAAACCAAAACGAAGTCGCATGGCCTCGGAGGAAAAATCATTAGCTCCCTGGTGGATTTACAAGTAATTTGCGAGCAATAAAAATGCAAAAACACATTTTGGTGTGCAATGATCATAAATAATCCTTGGACAAGAATTCTTTCCAGGACTCACAAGTCCACTCCCTTAATGGCAAGTTTTATTACCCTGGTTTCTCTGTGTTCTCTTACAAAATGTTGCTGTCAGAACAATTTACGAATTACAGCCGTGTTGGTATCAACTTCCATAATTCATATGGAAATTGGTTTCCCCACAAATACTCACAAAGCACAAAGAGTCATGTAACCACACAGAATGACCTTAATAACACAGTGAGAAAATAGAGTCGGGTGCCTGAGCCGGCAGTAAATATCAATGGGCACCAGGCTGGGGGAGGACTCCCACATAATCTGTGGAACCAGGGCTGTGGTGGTAGGGTCAGTGTGGGACTCCCAGGGTGTCACCTGGGCTGGTGGCACTTCACAGGAGCTTTGGGAAACCAGGAACATTCTGAAGGTTTTGTTACCAAGCACTGCCAATAAGCGAGAGTCCCATCCAGCTGCTGAGGAAATCTCTGAATGCAGCTTTTTCTGAAAATAGCAGGAAGTACAACTTGTTCAGGACTTCAGCTGTGTTCATCTCCTCCACTTCAGAGGCCTGAGGGTTTGGAGGAGAGTTTTCTCAGAGTAACTTCCTCTGAGAAATGACGGAGTTTCACTGCAGACAAGAAAACATTTCATGTTTTCTTCAAATAATCACCAGTGCATTAATGGATAAGAAAATCAAGTAAATATGTCTCTAATTATCTTTTTACTGATCCTTCATTAATAGATGGACACATGTCCAAAGTCAGACTTGGCTATTGGAACACACCACAGAGTCAAAGATAGCTGCTAGAAGAACTGAGACTTCTCTGTATTCAACACTGTGTTTGTGACTTTAAAGTGAATTGGATGATCTGTGCAGGGACAAGCTCTACCTTTAAAAAAATATTATCACCTTTATCTAAGATCTTGCAAACCTGTTTCTGGACAACCCTTTCCCTGTGATGTAGATGAATAGGAAAGGAAACTACAGATCCTATTTCCATTCAATATTATGAGCCAAGCTGAGATGCCACCCTGAAGCAAAACATCCAAGGACTCGTTTTGAATTTCCTCTAACCAGACGACAAAACCTGATTTTGCAGAAATAAAAATTGGTAAGAAGTGCATAAAATGAGGAAGGAAATGGTTTTCTTTCCCTATAAGGGAAGAGCAGATCTTTAAGATTTTATAGACCAGAGATTTAAACGAAGAACCTCCTTTTTTACAGGTCCCTGTTTCAGCTTAAAATGGTAACAGCCTTACTGCAAAAACAAATGGCACAGTGGTGGCTCCTGGAGCTGCAGGAGGTGCCGGGCTCTGCAGAACCACTGTCCGGATGGAGAGGACATGGATTTGGAGGATGCTCCTGCAGCTTCCTTTCCCTTCCTTCCACCTCAGGGATGTTCTATCCTTGCCCTGGGTTTTCCAGCCATGGCTGGAGCTGTTCACAGGTGTTAGAGCACCTGCTGCTGCAATGGGAAGCAGGACACCTTCCACCCACTCCTGCTCCTGGGAACTCCATGGGGCTCTGGCACATTGTGAGATTTTCACTCTGCAGTTAAGTTCTGAACTTTTTAGGGGAGGGTTAAAATCAGGAAAATCCTGTCTCTGTGCCAGACAGTTAAAACTGAAAGTAATTAAGGCAAATTCTTTTCCCGCACAGAAAGTACCGAACATGTGGCAATAGCAAAACCATCAGCGTTTCTGCTATCATAAGCCCACAAAACAAATTGGATTTTGAATGAAGCACATGGAACAGTGACCTCTGTATACAACTCATCTTGACCTCAGAAAGTAATGGCATTTTGTGTCCAATTCTACTGCTAATTGCAAATGCTGAATTCTGAATGTTCACATTTGAGAAGGACTCATGGCTTGATTGTTTCAGAAATCTGACAAGAGCAAGATGCCATGAAGTTCCTCTCCTTGTATGGGGCGTATTTGAAGTTCACAAACCTGTTTTTGGAACAGTTTCCTGCCCAGCCCAAACAGAGCCAACTCTGGCAGCAAACACCCAGATTGTGGGAGGCTGAGCCCAGGCTCCTCTTCCTCAACTAAAGCATCTATAAGCTTCAGGCTTGACAACTGTGATTCCTCTTACTTCCCTCCACGGTTCATTCTCACTCAGCCCTTTCCCAACTCACAGAGGACAGACGCACGATCTTCCACACCCAAGTCCTTGAGCTGCACAAGACCACCCAAGAAATACATCACACCTGGGCTGAGCCCCCTCCACCGGGCACAGACATGCCAGGGCAGAGATCCCAGAGCAGATTAAGAGCAGTTAAAACAGCCTATAACGCAGAGCAGAGACCAAGGCACAAGTGACCTGAAGCATGATTTGCAGTGAATGTCTTTCTCATAAATAGGAGAGACACAGTGGGGCGATTATCCGCCCAGATTTATCTCCTCAGCTCCGTGTATATCCTTCTGCGCTTAAAAATGTCTCACTGCCCTTTGCGTTATTGCATTGCCCTTTACATTCATAGCGCATAAACCTCTCAAGTACCGTAAAACTTACAAGGTGTAATATAACGTCGGGGGTTTCTTTTACACACCATAAACAAAAGTCACTGGGAAAGGAGCACAGAAAGGGAGACATTATTTGGCCTGACAACGATACAGGAGGAAAATATATATACAGGTACACATACATACACTTAAAATCCTGAGCTGGATTGATTATCTGGCATTGATGGATCACTTGAACGTATTACATAGATAAGGAAATTGATTATTCAATGAATCACTGTCTGCACTAAGAATCCAGTGTTAAAAAAGAAAATATTATAAATCTGTCTCGCACAGGCAAGGAAAAAGCTTAGGCTTTTAAGGTTAATTATGTTGTACTTTTTGCTGCACATATGATGAAAGAACATCATCTTGGAGTTCGGCAGTGCTAACGGACTGGTGTCCTTCCCGAAGTTGAGTAGGAAGAGAACCTCCCTCACACAGCTGCGGGGCTGCTCCTGCAGAGAGCAGCACACCAGCAGCAGGCAGGGTGACCCAGCAGAGCACCACCGTGCATCAGCCCCATCCCTGGGAGTGTCCAAGGCCAGGCTGGATGGGGCTTGGAGCAACCTGGTCTAGTGGAAAGTGTCCTTTCTCATGGCAGGGGGTGGAACAAGATGAGCTTTCATGTCCCTTCCAACTCAAACCATTCTGGGATTCTATGACATCCAGTCTCGTATCCTCTGCTGAGCAAGTTTGCTCCATTCAGAACAAAATCCACCCTGTGCCTACCACACAACTTCTGCTGCAGCCGGGGAAAAGCCCCCTCAGCCCTTGTACCCAGGCAGGCACGGTGTCTCACAGGGGGTGGAATTTAAAATCACTGCTGTGACTTCCCTCAGAGTGCTTTGAATTCACAGCAAAACTAACCAACAAGTCTAACGCTTCAGTCCCAATAGACAGCCGTAACTCAGCTAAATTTGTGGGTTATACCAGATTTTATTTACTGTTTCATCCTGGGAGAAAAGTAAGAGCTGACAGCCGTCTATTCATTAGAGTGGGGGGAAGCCGCCCACGGTGACGCCGGTTCTCTCACCGCACACTTCCACGTCTCTAATTGAGTTTGGATTTTGCAGTACCAGCTCTGTTCTTTTAAGAATGACGTAGGTTCCTGCTCACCTGGGGGCTGATGAGTTCAGAGAGCTGGTCTGTTCACCTCCGAGTCCCCAGTCTGAACAAAGGACATGCCACAGCAATCAGATGTCATTACCAGCTAATGAATGTCCAGTGTCCTCTGTCAGAACAGTCAATGGCCTCATCCCACTCCTTGCTGGATATAGGGACCACTGCTTCCACCCAGCTGCTGCAGGGGCACCACTGATGCTCCTGAAGCTCCTGCTTGCAGGGATGGTAGGCAAACTGAAATCAATCTATCTCAAAAGCCCTCGTAACACACTTGAATGCTCCAGTCCCTGGCGAGCTGTGTACCCCTTAGAGGGGATCCCCAGGTGCCGAGTTTCCAGAGCAATGCGCAAAGGGCAAGGCCCAAATTCAAGAATTCATCTGAACAGTTAATGTAATTTTAAGCCTTTGTTTTATGCCTTTGATATTAGCTGGTTTATCTGTCTGCTAAATCTTCCCTGAAGGTACCCACACAGTCCGTGTCTTTGAAGCTGAGTCTTTCCTGCTGCTTTCCAGGTCACGCTGCTGTCCTGAATGTCCCGAGCACAAGGAGCTGATACAGAATGTGCTGGTTGCTCCCTTATTACTTCCCAATTCTGATTTTTATTCTACGAACCTGTCCACACACAGAAGGGTGCTAGTTGTTGGCTAGGGCACAGCAACAAAACCCAAAGTCTAGCTAGGTCCCTGGGCTAAAATATTAAATAATACACATACAGCATGGTCACCTCTCTTACTGATGGTCAGTGTTTGCTTCCCTCTCTTCCTGCCAGTGCTGCAGAGGCTGAGCAGTGTGGGGGAAGCTCGGAGCAGCGCTGGGGTTGCCTCTGACGCAGGGGTACCCCACGCTCTCCTCAGCCACGTTTGCAGCTGAACGTTTTCCTGATGATCTTCCCTCCCAGAAATAACCGAGCAGTCGCATCCGTATTTGTGTATTCATGCACAATGTCTCGCTGCAGATTTAAAGCACAAGGACCCAGGTAACACTCGTCATGGCAAGAGTCTCGTAGTGCAAACCTGAGCAGTGAAGCCGTGGGTTCCCTGGGGCAGCATGGAGAGGGGGGTGGGAGGAGGCAGAAGGGGTTAATAGAGGCAGGTACGAAGAAAAACTGGTGCAGGAGCAAAGACAAAGCAATGAGCTGAGCCACCTGCTTTAAGAGCTCTGCCTCTATTTTAATCTTTATTACGAGTGTTAAATACCAGCACGTTATCCCTGTTTTCACTGTTAATGAACACCAGTATCATCGCTCGAATTCCCATCCCATCCGAATCCCCTCTGCATCAGCCCAAACCACAACAATCCCAGCCTGGCAAAGCAAGCTGGAGTCTCTAAGGGGCACAGCACTCCTGCTCCACAGCTATTCCCCCTGGCAGCACCGCCGTAGCGCTGTTCTTATCCTCCCGTTCAACCCTCAGCTCCTCTCCACATTTGGTTTCGGTGCTTTCAGCTCGCTCTCTGCCCTTCCCGGCGATTTCCACTGCACGTCTTCTGGTGTGCAAAGGGAAAAGCCGTCTAGACAGCCCCGCGTTAAAGCCGCAGCCAACAGGAGGGGAAGGAGCCGGCACGGCGGAGCTGGTGGAGACGCGCGGCGTGCTGGATTAGGAGGGTTCATGCTGGCTACAAACCCCGGGCCGTGCGGGGTTTGTTTGATATCGGGTCTCCACGAGAGGCTCCAGCACCGCAGCTCTTCTGGCGCAGCGGCTCCGTGGGAAGGCTGGGAATTCCGCGAGGATGAGGATGGCTGGCCCGGGGGAGGCGGCGGGACCGCGGCGGGGCAGTGCCCTCTGCCGATGCGGGGCCCGGCTGGGCGCCAGCCCTGCGCCGCGGCATGTCGCGACAGGCGACAGGCGGGAGGGCTGGACGTCACTTAGGAAGGCTAATTCGGTGAAACTGCTGCTGTGTAGCCAAGGAGCGCTTCATTTCCCAGGGCAAGAGGGACCCAGCTTTGCTGGAGACTGAATTAGCGTCGAGCTGTGCTTTGGCTGCGCCTTGCAGGCTTTGCAGGAATCCTTTTCCTAACATCAAGCTCTGCTTAGTTTCATCAATAAAAACATCCAGAGATGGAGAAATTAGGTACATAGAGGTGGATTTGCACATGCTGGTGATAAAACCAGATGTGGCACTGCAGTACGAGAGGCAGCTCCCACGCCAAAGGCGCGTGTATGTGTCAGTGTGTCCCAGAGTGTGTCAGTGTGTTCCACCGTGTGTCAGTGTGTCCCAGAGTGTGTCAGTGTGTCCCGGAGTGTGTCAGTGTGTCCCAGAGTGTGTCAGTGTGTCCCAGTGTGTGTCAGTGTGTCCCAGTGTGTGCCTATGGGTCCTGGTATGAGTCGGTGTTTCCCAGTGTGTCGGTGTGTCCTGGTGTGTCTCAGCATGTCCCAGAGTGTGCTGCTGTGTCCTGATGTATGCCTGTGTGTCCCACTGTGTGTCCGTGTGTCCCAGTGTGTGTCAGTGTGTCCCAGTGTGTGCCTGCGTGTCCCGATGTCAGGCAGGCACTTCCACCTCCCTCCATGCACACAAAGCCCACACAAGGCTCCTTCAGCCCTCGAGCTGTGCACACCCTGCTGCCTCCAGCACAAGGGCTGTCCATGTGCTGGGCAGTCCCCCGGGGCTATGCCTGCCCTGAGGCAGCAGCCCAGCACTGAGCAGGTCTGTCTGATTTGGCGTCTCTCCCGCCCTGTGATGAATGAGAGTCTATTCTTTTCTGGTTTGTGGTTTGATCTTAATTTCCTGTATGAAGTTCTCAAGAGGATGCCAAGATCAAATAATTAGACTATTCTGCGATAAAGAGTTAACATTGTTATTCAAATGTATTCAGAATTAATTTGCCACCAAACAATTTACGCTGCGCCCTCCTATCCTGCTGAAATTACCAGAATGTGTTATCTGACACACAAAGTATCTCATGACCTGAAATAACTTTATCAACCATTAAACGCTTGAGCAGTGAATGTGTGGCCACAGAAATGCCCAGGGGAGTGCAGGGGGCAAGAGAGTGATTTTAAAACACCCTAGTGCCATCCAGCTCTGGGCCATCCTGCCACCCTCCCTCCACTCCCATCACCAGGCAGGACCTGAGCAGAAAAACCCTCAGGCTGCCTTTCTGAGGATTCCCGTTTCAGCATCCACATCCCCCATGGCCGTGGAGCTCCCAGTCCTTGAGTACTGCCTTTTCAGCCTGGAAAAGCCTGCTTTTGCCTTTATTTTTAAAAATGTAACCTCGTTTGAAGAGTGTGGGAAGGTGGTTTCAAAATAAAATTCCTGACAGGCATAATAAGCCTCAGAAAAGCCAATCACACAGAGCAGGGTAATTATCCACAGAATCTGTTTTCTATGTATTTATATAAAATAATCAATGATATTTTTTCCACACAGATTCCAATTTGATTGTATTTTCTGTGTTACTTGCAAATCATACAAACAATCAATGCCCTGACCCCTTCTCTATGCAAACACAGCTTAGGAAGACACTACAAGAAATAAAATCCAATAAATTCTTCACGCAGGGCTGTTTGTTTAAAAGCTTTGCTGGAGACTGATCCTGCTCACAGCAACTTCAGCGATACAAGACTGGGGCTGACAGACATGCTTGAGGTGGGGTTATTGCCACAAATATGAGCAGGAACAGTAAAAAAACCAGCACAAAAGCAAAGACCTGGAGGTGAAGGTGACTCCTTTTAAAATGTAGAAAGAAAATTGAACTCACTCCCTGGCCCAGTCATTCCTCCTGCAGAAGGGCAAGGCGAGCCCACAGCTGGGGTTGGGGTGACCCAAGGGCACCTGGGACCCTGCTTGTGCCCCTGCCCACAGAGGGGGTGGCAGAGGGGGTGGCAGAGGGGGTGGCAGCTGCCACGTCAGCTGCGCTCCCAGCAGGAGCAGGGTGGCCAAGGGCAGCGTGGCTTTGAAGTCACCTCCTCAGCAGCACCTGAGAACAAACCCACCCGTGAATTCCCACAGCCAGTGCTCCCGCTGTCCTGCTGGTGCCGGGGGTCTGCTCTTTACAATTTACTCATCTTAATCTGCTGGCATCTGATCCGCATGTGTGTCTCGCTAACACATCACCCATCAGAAGAATCACTGTCAGTAATTTCTGATGATGCTTCAGCAAAAGCAGGAGGCTGCAATGGGTCTGCTGGAGCCGCCAGTCCTTCAGGCTCCACCTGCACCACTGATTCCAGTCATCCCGCCCTGCTTTGTTAGGGACGGTGCCATCAGCTCTACAAAATGGCACCAAGCTCTCATCTGTCGCTTTGAAAGGTGTTACTACTGCTTTTTAATCCAAGGGGAAGGTTGGACAAATGGGCTCACCAGGGTACCTTTAATCACCTCGCACTCACTCCTTTTATATACGAGGGGCATGATATTGCAAATACTCAGCTGCTCGGTGCAGCGCTTCGTGCCAGGGGTAACCTCCCGGAGCTCAGCCGCAGGGAGGGCTGGCAGCAGCACAGGCTGGGCTCCCTCACCGGGAGCAGCTCCTCTCAACACCACTCCAGTTATCCATCTCTATTCCAGAGTAACTCAGAGCTGAATTGAGCACTTGGAGCAGCTCTGGATGGTGTTTTCCGATACGGCGTTTTCAAATATTTAACAGATTGCGTAATAACCAAGCAGCTGTTGAATAAGCTTCAGATACAAACTCCTGCTTAAAAAAAGCTATCCAGCAACGAGGCACAGATTTTCTTTGTAGGGGTACATGTATAGATTATGTTTAGATGTGTATATTAAATATTTATATTTCTCTCATGAGAGAAAGAGCGCTTTTGGCTTTTCCTTCCCTTTCTTAGATATCTCTCCTTGTATTTATTTTAATAGTCAGTTTCACAAGGAAAAGAAGGGAGCTTTGAGAAGTTACCTGCTTTCTGTCTGGTTTGATTTTCAGTGCTAAAACAATAGTTACTTGAGTGATCTCCGCTTCTTGGCATAACCTAATAATTAAAATAATTACTTGAAAGCCAGAGTAGCTTTGCACAAATTAATGCAGGGGAAGAAGCTGCAGTTTTCCAGTGGGCTGAAAAAGAGGTCAAAATGATGCCAGTTTTAGCTGAGAGAGAAGGTAAACACTGATCTCCCTGCAGCCCCGATTAAAGCCTTTTTCTGATCTTTTAAGTTTCTTATTTTACTGATCAAGAAGGTGTCTCGCTGAGGGACTGACTGTTGGGGGATTTCTCAGCAGGCAAAGCCAGGCTGCTCCTGCAGAAGGCACAGCAGTGCTGGCAGTGGCACAGTGGTACTCCTGCACCAGACAGCCTGCCTTCCTGCCTGCCTCCATCCCTGCCTGCCCTCCTGCCCGGTGAAGGGGAGCAGAGCTGCAGCAGACGCGAATGCTTTCACAGAGGGCTGGCAGCAGTCTCTACATTGAAAGCTCCTCTCTCCTTTTGTGCACTTGCTTTGAGCCTTGTCTAGAAAATGCATTTTCAGGACAACTGAGGCACTGAGACTTGAGACTAAACGTCTCCACAGAGCCCCAGTGATACTCCTGGGCCTGAATATTCCCCATGAGCCACGCGGGTATTCCTGGGAGTCTCAGCACCCGTCTGCTCTGGTGGCCTCAGCCCGTTCCCCCACGAGCATCTGCCACAGCTGCCACAGCCCCTCGCCCGCCTCCTCAGAGCGTCAGCCTGGCAGCAGCCGAGTTTGGCCACCAAGAATCAGATCCGCTGCTGCCAAGCTGAAAGCAGGAGGAGCTGCCAGCCCAGAGCCCAGCTGCGACAGCCCTCCTGGCACACGGCTCACGGTGCCAATAGGGATCTGCGCCCTGGGACCCGTTGGGAAGGAAAACTCCGCCGCGGCACTGCGGTGCTCTCACTGGGGACAGGCTGGTGGCAGGCGAGGGGGGGCTCCCACAGCAGGATGCCTCCTCCCCGCTCCTGCAGTGGGACCGGAGAAGCCCAGAGTGCCCTGTCAGCGGCAACAGAGCCTTCCTGGGAGTGGGTTTCTATGGCACAAAACATTTCCAGCTGTTCCAGGCAGAGGCCGAGCATACCAAGCAGCTTGGCTCTAGTGAAAGTTCACCAGCCATCAGGGCCCAGGCCCCGGAGGCAGATCCATTTACCTTTTCCACCGATATTTCTGGCACTATAATGCGCACAGGACCACATCTGCCTGGAGTGCCCTATTCACAGAAGTCCAGGGCAGAGCAGATGTTCACCCTGCAGGTATCAAGCCCTTGTCCATGAGACGATCTGGGCGATGCAGTGGCTCCAAACCATGCTGGAGGTGACAGTGTTTCGCTTCAGAAAGCACCTTTCCCTCAGGACAAGCATTTTTCTCTTTCTGGCTTTTACATTGCTGCTGTGCAGTTGCACTGGGATAAGTAAGACCCATTTTTTCCACTTTAAAATATTCACAAATCTATTCAGTTTTCACTGCTTTCTCTGGGTTTGAATTTGAACTCTGAAAAGGCAGGTAAACCCATCCTTGTAATTTTTACTGGGCACACAGCAAATCTCTGGGATCATGTAACGACGGCAAAGTGCATGGAATGTAATAGAAAATCAGCACCGTTCTTTACATGACATGCTTAAAAGAATTATCTTGTTTAATTATAAAAAGAAAGATCGCAGACTCGTTCCCAGGCTGTTATCTGTGCAATTACTTTATGTAACATTATTAAAAATTAATTTTCCCCAGAACCTCAGCAATTTAATGAAACACGCCTGGTCCTCAGCAGCAGCTGCCGTGTAACCAGCCCACTGACATCCTTCAGGCTCGGTGCCGCGGGACCCCGGGGCTGCCTGTCCCTTGTGCTCGGCGTCAAATCACCCCTATTGCAGCAGGCTCAACATCCCTCCTCGCACCGGGTACCGCAGCCCTCCTCGTCGCAGGCTCAGCATCCCCCCTTTCCAGGGGCAAAGCATTCCCCTTCTCCGGGGAACCAGCAACCCCCTCTCCGGGGGCACGGCATACCCCTCTCCTCCTTCACACAGTGCCCAGCAGCCCCATTGCACCGTGCCCAGGGCGGCTGCTCGCACCGAGCGTGCTGCCCGCTCCGTGCCGGGACACAGCCCCGGCCTCGCCGCGCCCCGGCACCGTCCGCCCCGGCACCGGGCGGAGCATCCCCGGCCCCGGTGTCCGGCCAGAGCATCCCCGGCCCCGGTGTCCGGCCAGAGCATCCCCGGCCCCGGTGTCCGGCCAGCGCATCCCCCGCTGCGGGACCCTCCGCCCCTGCACCGGACAGCGCATCCCGCATCCCCGGGTACCGCATCCCCCGGCGCGGCCCCGCGCCCCGAAGTTCTCCCGCCGCCGCCGCCGACCCTTACCGATCCGGATGACATGCGGCATCCCGTGCGAGCTCTGTCCCCAAAAGCCGCCGACCAGGAGCGCTGCCCAGTATTCCCAGAGGACGCGGCGGAGCGCCGGCCAGAGATGGGGCATCGTTGGGGAGGGCGCGGGCCGGCACGGCCCTACGGCCCCAGGGGCAGGGGGGACTCGGGCGGCTG